>JXTB01000007.1:1634222-1644922 GCA_002914805.1 Parasponia andersonii
GCAAAGGATACTTGTTCTTCACTGTCAACTGGTTCAACTTTCAGTAATCCACACAAAGTCTCAACGAACCATCAGCTTTCTTCGCAAACAAAACAGAAGCACCCCAAGGAGAAGTGCTACTGCGAATAAAGCCCTTGGGAAGCAAATCATCCAACTGTTCTCTTAATTCTTCCATCTCAGTAGGTGCCATGCGATAGGTTGGAATAGAAACTTGCTGAGCTCCAGGAACTAGTTGAATACAAAACTCGATCTCCTTGTCTGGTGGTAACCCCAGTAAGTCTTTAGGATACATCTCCGAATACTCACACACCACCAGAATCTATGGGTCTTGATCGTCTGTCCTCACCTCGCCATCTATGGAAAACAAGTTCCCATAACACTCAAGTTTCTTTCTTCCACCCATGCACGCTTTCAGAACAGGACTAGGCTTCAACGGACTCATCCTAGCCTGATAGACAATAGGATATCCATCACTAGGAAAAAGAGTCACCTGCTTCATACGACAGTCCACAACTGCTCGATATTTTGACAACCAATCCATACTGAGTATTACGTTGTACTATCCTATCGGCAACATAATCAAATCAGCAAGAAGCTTCCTATCACCAATCATAACCCGACAAAACTTACACACACTAGACACATCGGCTACTCCTCCCAAAGATGTACCCAACGTCAATACATAATCCAAATCAGAAAATTCCAACCCCAACAGTTGAGCAAACAATAAGGATATGAATGAATAGGATGCACCAGTATCAAACAAAACATATGCCCAAGAGTGTAAAAGAAGGATCATACTGTCAACAACACCTCGGCCGGTACGATCCTGAGTGTCGTCTGTCCTAGTAAAAGCATAAGCTTAGCCAGTCACCTTCCCTTTCCCCTTGTTGCCTCTTTCTTGACCAGAATGACTACTACTGGATCCTGGACCACTACTATCATATCCACGCTCACCCTGACTTCCTGAGGCCTGAGGAGTCTAAAAGTTCTGAGTAAAACCCTGAGGGCGGTACTGATGCTGATAAGGCTGAGGGGAAGTAAAAGCCTACGAAGCACCCTGTGATTGTTGCGGCCTCGCTTGAGTGTTCTAATAAGAAATAGAATCGGACTGACTCCTCTGCGGTCCTTCTTGAGAAAGAGGAGATTTCTGCAGACAGTTGGGATACTCCTTCTTCCGATGATCCAGCTGGCCACAAACAAAACATCCTCCATACGGACTGCCTTTACCACCCCCTGAAGAACCACTGCTGTTCGAACTCCCACTGTTTGGAGTACCTGGGCTGACCATTGCCCCTGGTTCCTTCTGGTGGCTTTCCTGTCATTACCTCTCCTTTGGTTCCTCCTGGAATCCAATCCTTCTTCGATGGCCTCTGCCCAATGGGCAGCCACTGTAATCTCAGGAAGAGTACGGAAGGTCTGAGTACCAATCCTGTTGAAAATTTTCCGATTCAGAAGACTCCTGAACTTGGCAACTCGGTACTTCTCGCTCATACTCGATCTAAGAGCAACACTTGCTAACTCAGTGAACTCTATCAGGTACTCATTCACCGTTATGTTACCTTGAATCAACATCTCAAATCGGTTCATAACTTCATCCTGTTGATCTTCGTTAGCATACTAGGCATTAAAAATTCGCTCAAAGTCTTCCCAAGTCAAGCCCACTACATCTTGCATCCATTCCACTATCTCCTACCAACGAATGGCACTTCCCGTCAAATGGGTAATAGCAAACACAATCCAAAACTCAACCGGAATACCAAGGGCTCGAAAGTGCCTATCTATTTCACGCAACCAAGCAATTACCGTGAGAGCTTCTGGTCTACCATCAAATTGTCCTAGCTGGAGACACATAAACCGCTGGAGATTATCAGCCTGATCCAACTGATGTTCCCTCGGAGGTGGAGGCTGATAGTCTGGATTGCTCATTTGGACGAATGCATGCTGCATTACCTCAATCAGATGAGTAAAATTCGGACGAGGAGGTTCGGCACCCGGCTGGTGCCTCGGAACTCTTCTAGGAGGCATACTTACTAGTCTGAAACAATATGCCAAACTGTTTGTGAGATAATAATGCATGCTTGTCATAAAAACAACTTCAATCTAGTTTAATGGTGATACGTTTGTACTGTAAAACTCAAAACTCTGATACTAAAAATTTTTGTCACGATCCAAAACCCGAGCCAATGGCAGAAAGGGATTTCACAAAAGTGGAAAATTCCTTGATTTATTTGAAAAGTATCAAAAGTTCTAGTTTTTATAAAAACGATCCATTTAAATAAAATAATCGGAATTCCATCTCGTAAACCACTCCCACAGTTCGTATACATTATTAAACATAGACTGAATAATAATTAAAAGTCACGAAATCACATAAAATCCCAAGCATCACCATCATCCACAACAAAAGTCAAATACCAGAGTGACATAGATAAGTTCACGGAAAAAATAGAAAGCAGTAATCTTGATTCAATGCTAATACAAAACCCAAATAGTCCAAAGACTACGACAACAAACTCCTAGCATTACCAAGAGACGAACTGCAATCCAAATGACCTCTTACTTCTCTTGATCACCAAGATTGCACTGGCCACCACCTGAGCAAGAAGGTAAGGGGGTGAACATAAAATGCCCAGTAGGAAAAACAATTACCTCGATCGAAAACATTTTAGTGATAGGGAATTCCTGCATGGTTAGTTTTGTCCAAAACATACATATATATATAATCCAAACCGGAAATCCATATATATAAAAAAGTAGTGTAATCAAAACCATCCAATTCATATGCACATGACAAAAATCAACCCATACCCATGAGCTCTCATCCTCTCATCTGTGGAAACCCAGGATGATGGCACTAAGTATGCCTAACAGCCTATCTGATACCTAAGCCCATACCCAGAAGGGACACCCGTGTGTTGCCTACCAAACCTGGAGGGGCAACCGAATTGCCTACGCCTGCCAAATGGGGAGGTAATCAGAAGTAACAAAACCCCGCACGAGTTTACGGACTTTCACCGACGGTAGGGTACGCAGTGCCACACTGTAAACCCACGATGCTAACATAGTGCTCATGTATGATCCTATGACACGTGCAATATAGAATTGAAGTGTGAAAATAATCGTGCTCTGGTTTTTCAGTAAAATCAGCATACTAGGTTTCTATAGAAAAATGGGCAGCATAACGGCCCTATTTTTAATATACCCAAAATAACCTGCTCTCAAAAAATTTCCAGAACAATACAGTATATATCTCATACAACCAATTCCCATAACAGATATTCGAGTAACCAAAAATCACATTTGTTCTCATATGTTGCAAAAAATAAGTTTTACTCAAAAACGATATAAAACAGAGGTAATTGAGTCCCTACCTCGCTCGAATAGCAATACCATGCTATCGAATCCTCAAGGTGTCGTTGACGATCGCCCGAAGGGTCGAGAACCAATTCTAAGCCTTCAATCGTCCTCTTGCGAAAAATCAACTTCTCACCGAAGCTTTAATAACGGACTTCTTCGCTGAATTCCTCGCACCCAAAATAGCTAGGTTAGACATATAACTTGTCCAATTCGGGTCCGGGCCCACACAGGGCGATGGCGTGCAAAACGAGACAAATCTCAAACATCCTATCTCGATTTCCATGCCGATCACCAAACATAGGCAATATATATATCAAACTTCTCCATTTTCTGAGTACATTCCAAAAATAACAACAAAAACACAATCCAACGGCCGGATCAAAAAGTCAAACTTAAACTCAAAATATCAAAAAATAGCAACTTTCAGTCCAGGCAAAATGGGGTTGAGATATATATACCTTGATGATCCTTGAGACGAGACGAATCCAATGGGATCGGTAGGGGGTCGAATGGTGGGCGGAATCGTCGCCGGTGACGAAAAAACTGAAACAGTAACTTGGAAGATTTCTGGCGTTGCAGGCGACGGTGGCGGCTGGCGAGGGGAGGCGGAGCTTCGGTGCAGTCTGGCGAGTCGATGCCGGTCAGTGACGCGGGCGGACGACAGCCAGAGCGGCTCCTGCGGCGGCCCCTGCTTCTTCCGGCTGAGAAACGCAGAGAGAGAGAGAGAGAGAGAGAGAGAGATCTGGGGAGAAGAGAGAGAAGAGAGAGAGAAAAAAAAAAAGGATAGGGCACATGGCCCTGTCTTGTAGGGCTGTACAATTTTTCAAAAATTACATATAAGTCCTCAAATTTCAAATTTCTATCAGTCTAGTCCCCAAAAAATTACAATTTAGTCATTCTGCACAAAACTTTTGCAAATTAATCCCTCCAATATTTTATCCGGAAAATTAGTAAATTGTCCAAATTTCCCTCCCAAACTCTAGGTTTTTACAATAATAATTCGGGATAATATCAAAATAATAATATGGGATAATATAAAAGAAATCATAATATTAAAAAAAATTGTTTCACTTATACCAGGGGTTAACAATAAGGGAAAGACAGTTTTGTAATTTCTCTCTTTTTCCATATCAACCACTCAAGAAAAAAAGGAAAAAAATAATGCATAGTCGACTTAAGCCATAGGCAACTCAAGTGCTTGCCTAAGGCCTCCACTTCAAGAAGGCCATAAAATTTCCTTCTTTGTATTAATACTGTATACTTTTTTGTCTTTTTGATGTTACTCTTTAACACAAATGCTTTAATGAAAGCTATTAATGACACATGATTCTGAAAAATTAAAAATAAAAAATATCAAGAGCCTATATTTTTGGAAAGTTGAAACAAGATATCCTATTTTCTAGCAATTTTTAAATCTAAAATATTTAATTTTCAATAAAAATTAAATATGTTATCATTCTATATTTCCATACTGATAGATTTATTTTTATGTATAATTTTAGTGCCTTTTAATGTCAATATATAGAGATCTTTCTTAGTGCTTAGCTAGGAATTTATGTGTATTTGTTGTTAATTTTTAGGTCCAATGTCCGACGATACAATCAGGTTGAATCATACCGTGGTTGCAGCCCTACATTTCTTGGTTGCAGCAAGAGAAGAGAGAAAAAATCAGCAATTCATGGCTGTAGTCAGAGTCATTAAAAACTATCTGAGAGCCACTACTGCAATGAAGATAAATCCTTGACGCAACGCAAGAAAACGTCAAGGAAAATGATGACATCTTGTTGCAACGCGAGTTGAATAAGAAGCAAATCAAAGACTCACGACTGCAACGAGAAAGAATTGTGGCTACAGCGTAATGACTTGAACTATGACTTAAAGATTCTTGACTGCAGCGAGCTAAACTATCTGAGAGAGATGGCGTGGTTGGGAGATGTGGGCTTCAAAACTTATTTTAAAATGTGTTGATACCAAAAAGCTGAGACTAAGATTATAAATACGGGTTTAGGGTTTATTCTGAGAGAGAGAGAGCCAACCCTAGAGAGTCAAGAGAGAAGGAGAAATACTTGAGAAATGGAGCATGAAGAGAATGAAGATTGGAGATTGCCACTGAATATTTTCCATATATATTATCCACAAATTTATAAATGGAAAGAAAAATTTTGACTTAATACTTGGTGGACAAGGATGTGTTTTTGATAAAGGAGATTTGGGATACAAACCATTTATCAAACAAAAATATTTCAAAAACTATTTTGTGAAAACTTGTTCTAGTGACACTAAATATACTTGTAATTATTGCAATCAAGGTGGTCATACTAATTAAAAAGAATATATATTTTAGAGGAAAGGCAACAAGGGTTCCAAAAGAATTTAGGACTAACCCTCAAGACCCAAATTAGAATGGGTACTAAAATTCAAAGTTTGATTCTTTTTGTAGGTACAAAAGAAGAAAATCAAAACCTTTAGTTATTGGATAGCGGTTGTTCCAAACACATGACCGGTGATCTCTTTTTGCTTTCCTCATTTACAAAGAAAAATAGAGGGTATGTTACTTTTGGAGATAACACCAATAGAAAATATCTTACTTATTGATAGTCTTAAGCATAATTTACTTAGTATTAGTCAACTTTGTGAGAAAGAATATAAAATTATTTTTGAACCTTCCAAATACTTAATTGAGAAGGCTTGTTCAAAAGAAGTTATCTTCATTAGAGAAAGAAGAGATAATGTTTACATTATCAATAAAGAAAAATATTCTAATCAAGACAAATGCTTTTCAGTTATAAAAGATTATTCTTAGTTTTGGCACAAAAGACTTGGACATACTAGTATGGGAACTATTTCAAAACTTTCAAAGAAAAATCTAGTGAATGATTTACCAAGTTTGATTTTTGAAGAGAATAAAATTTGTGATACGTGTCAGTTTGGAAAATAAGTTAAAAGTTCTTTTAAATCCAAAAATTTTATTTCAACTATTAAACCATTGCAATTACTTCACATGCATTTCTTTGGACTATCAAGAACTATGGTAGAAAATATTATATTTTTGTGATAGTTGATGATTTTTCAAAATTTGCTTGGGTTTTATTTTTAGCGTATAAAAATGAGGTGATAAAAGTTTTTACTACTTTTTGTAAAAAAGTGCAAAATGAAAAATAGTATACTATTACTATTAGAAGTGATCATAGTGATGAATTTGAAAATGATGATTTAGAAGCATTTTACAATGAAAATGGTTTTTATTATAATTTTTCTGCACTTAGAACTGCTCAACAAAATAGGGTTGTAGAAAGAAAAAAATAGAACTCTACAAGAAATTGCAAGAACTATACTTAATGATCAGATCATGCCTCACCAAAATATTTTTGTACCGAGACCGTAAATACTACTTGCCATATAGTCAATAGAGTAATGATTAGACCTACTTTAAACAAGACACCTTATGAGATTTGGAAGGATAGAAAATCCAACATTAGTTATTTTAAAATTTTTTGTTACAAATGTTTTATTTTGAATACTAAAGATAATTTGAGTAAATTTGATTCAAAATCTGATGTTAGCATATTTCTTGGTTATTCTACTACTAGCAAAACTTATCGAGTTTTTCGTTTATTCCTACATCTCATCGTAGTTTTTCTTCTCTATTAATATCTCTTCTTTTCATCACTTCTTTTTCTTTTTTCTCGGTTTTAGTATTGCAACTATGTTACAATTTTTAGACCATTATTAAACCACCAAATCCATAAACGTACATATTTTTATATCCATATATATATTTATATACTTATATTATAAGTATCTATTTATATTTTCATATATATATATATATATTTACATATATATATATACATGTGCGTATAATTACATACACATATACATATATGCAAATATCTACATTCTTGTATATTATTATTATTATTATTTTGGGTTTTGGGATACCATTATCTTATGTTTTTCTTTTTATAGTTCTTATTAACTAACAATTGTTAACTATATTATTATTTGTAATACACAAAATATATAGTTGACTATTGTGTTCAACTGTTTGTGTTAAATATATATTATTTATATTCTTATCCATTTGTGACATAATGAAAAATCTAATATCTCCCGTCAAAAGTTTAATTATCTAATAGTCTAATTTTGTACTGATGCACTTATTTTCAACATTTTTTTTTTTGACAAAATGACTGGAATTACATCTATCAAAACTACTTTGTAATTATTATTTTTATATATATCAACTGAGAAATTAGGTTAAATATGCTCCGTAATACCTTTATTTTAGCCCATATGCACAAGTTAAAAAATATTTGAAAAATATGCTTGCGGACGAAAATACCCTTACTAATACCTNTAGTGAATGATTTACCAAGTTTGATTTTTGAAGAGAATAAAATTTGTGATACGTGTCAGTTTGGAAAATAAGTTAAAAGTTCTTTTAAATCCAAAAATTTTATTTCAACTATTAAACCATTGCAATTACTTCACATGCATTTCTTTGGACTATCAAGAACTATGGTAGAAAATATTATATTTTTGTGATAGTTGATGATTTTTCAAAATTTGCTTGGGTTTTATTTTTAGCGTATAAAAATGAGGTGATAAAAGTTTTTACTACTTTTTGTAAAAAAGTGCAAAATGAAAAATAGTATACTATTACTATTAGAAGTGATCATAGTGATGAATTTGAAAATGATGATTTAGAAGCATTTTACAATGAAAATGGTTTTTATTATAATTTTTCTGCACTTAGAACTGCTCAACAAAATAGGGTTGTAGAAAGAAAAAAATAGAACTCTACAAGAAATTGCAAGAACTATACTTAATGATCAGATCATGCCTCACCAAAATATTTTTGTACCGAGACCGTAAATACTACTTGCCATATAGTCAATAGAGTAATGATTAGACCTACTTTAAACAAGACACCTTATGAGATTTGGAAGGATAGAAAATCCAACATTAGTTATTTTAAAATTTTTTGTTACAAATGTTTTATTTTGAATACTAAAGATAATTTGAGTAAATTTGATTCAAAATCTGATGTTAGCATATTTCTTGGTTATTCTACTACTAGCAAAACTTATCGAGTTTTTCGTTTATTCCTACATCTCATCGTAGTTTTTCTTCTCTATTAATATCTCTTCTTTTCATCACTTCTTTTTCTTTTTTCTCGGTTTTAGTATTGCAACTATGTTACAATTTTTAGACCATTATTAAACCACCAAATCCATAAACGTACATATTTTTATATCCATATATATATTTATATACTTATATTATAAGTATCTATTTATATTTTCATATATATATATATATATTTACATATATATATATACATGTGCGTATAATTACATACACATATACATATATGCAAATATCTACATTCTTGTATATTATTATTATTATTATTTTGGGTTTTGGGATACCATTATCTTATGTTTTTCTTTTTATAGTTCTTATTAACTAACAATTGTTAACTATATTATTATTTGTAATACACAAAATATATAGTTGACTATTGTGTTCAACTGTTTGTGTTAAATATATATTATTTATATTCTTATCCATTTGTGACATAATGAAAAATCTAATATCTCCCGTCAAAAGTTTAATTATCTAATAGTCTAATTTTGTACTGATGCACTTATTTTCAACATTTTTTTTTTTGACAAAATGACTGGAATTACATCTATCAAAACTACTTTGTAATTATTATTTTTATATATATCAACTGAGAAATTAGGTTAAATATGCTCCGTAATACCTTTATTTTAGCCCATATGCACAAGTTAAAAAATATTTGAAAAATATGCTTGCGGACGAAAATACCCTTACTAATACCTGAGAGAAAATATGTCTCTTCCCCTTAAACTCCTCATTTCTCTCTCTCTCTCTCTCTAACTCTCTCTTTCGTCTCCTTCTCTGAAGAGCCAAGAACCATCGCGTTGTTAACCGAGGAAGACGAAAACTCGTCGTGCCGTCTATCGTAAATCTCTCTCACTGTTTAGGATTATGTTGAGAAAAATGAGTCCCCAAAAGAAGGTAAGCAAAATATGATTTGAGGGTTTTATTTTTTTTTAATTTAGGACATTTGAAGTAGAAGACGATTTAGAAATTTTTGACTTCATTCCGATATTTTTTCGATGCATTTTCGATTAGCTGGTCTAAATTTTCGATCATATTTCGATGAGTATGGCTGAAAATAGTATCGGAAAATCACGCGAAATTCGACGTGTTTTCGATGGTATTTCGACGTATTTTCGATGGTATTTCGACTGTGTTTCGATTTACAGAGTCGAAATTTCGATACCTTTTCGATGATATTTTAAAAGAGAAATTAGGTTAAATATGCTCCGTATTCTCTATTAAATAGGTAAAATAAACTTTCGATGTTATTTCGATTGTGTTTCGATGAGGTTTGGATGAATAGTGCGGCAATTTCGATACATTTTCCATGACATTTAAGCTAATTTGTCTTTTAAAATAAAAAATAAGGCTGCTCTAAATTTTCGATGACAGTTCGATGATATTCGATGGTATTTCGACTTCGATTTACAAAGTCAAAATTTCGATACCTTTTCGATGGTATTTCGACTGTGTTTCGATTTTATTTCGATGAATAGTGCTAAAATTTCGATACATTTTCGATGACATTTTAAAATAGAAAATAAGGCTGCTCTAAATTTTCGATGTTAGTTCAACTGTTTTTCGATCACAGTTCGATGATATTCGATGGTATTTCGACGTGTTTTCGATGGTATTTCGACTGTATTTCGATTTACAGAGTCAAAATTTCGATACCTTTTCGAAATAGGTTTTTTTACAGTATTTCGAAGAATAGTGCTGAAATTTCGATATATTTTCGATGACATTTTAAAATAGAAAATAAGGTTGCTCTAAATTTTCGATGTTAGTTCGACTGTTTTTCGATCACAGTTCGATGAACTTTTCTCTTCTAGTAGCTAGTAGTTAATCTTTTTTCGACTGTTTTCGATTAATTTTTGACTCTATTTCGACGTGCTCTGTTTTTCGATGATTTGTTCCTTGGACAATTTCAACCTCCTGGCTATTTGTTCTCATTTGAGATAGTTTCTGTAAGATTTTTCGATGACAATCGAAATCTCGTCGAAATCAAAATGATCAAAATTTCGATCACTTTTCGACCTATTTCGATGCGTTTGAACTATATTTCGACGTAATTTAGATGCTTTTGATATATGTTAAATTTCTAAAAATCCTAACTAAATTGCTTTATTCCTCTTATGTCGAACCAAATGTCAAAGCTCCTTGTACCTTTTGGAGAACACTTTCCTGGAAGGGTCACTATAAAA
>JXTB01000007.1:1651214-1664703 GCA_002914805.1 Parasponia andersonii
TAGAATTTCAGCTCCTTAGACAGTGTGATAAATTCAAGCATGAGATTACATAAAAGATTGTGAGGATATAAAGGGAGGAATAAGGAGCTACAGCTTGGTTAAAGAGGAGAAGAGCGACATATACATTATAAACCAATTATAAAGGACAGAAGTGACATTTCTGGTGGGTATATGCATATTTTTCAGAGTTTTATTGAGGGAAGCATATGTGCCAAAATATGCCTCTTATAATGCATATTTAACCTAATTTCCCTTAAGAAACTCCTTCCTCTATACTAACTGAGCCCTAATAACTTCATACATAATTAAATCAAGAAAGAGATAAAAATTTTACGGATATAAAATTATCATGTATTTCTTCCGCTACGAATATCATCACTTTTGGTTTAATCGATCAATTAGGACCAAAAGAGTCTAGAAACATACCTAAAAACTCTTACAGCCAAAAATACCCAATCTATCATTCGTTCTTCACGATTAAAATCAACCACTCCTTCCGTTGATAAATTCAACCTCAGTTCTTCCTAATCGAAACCGTTCTGAAATTATTTTCTAGTTTAAGCCCCAAATTGCCAAAGTGAGAACCCTTGAACCACAAATCGGTTTTAGCTAGTCACCAAGTCTTACTATCTCTACTCTGCCTACTCTGCCAATTTACAGTCCTACTCTGCCTTATATTTGAACGTGATACATTGGATCATCTCTTATAAAGAATCAACGGCTGTGATTAAGTCCCGTTTTTTGACCGAGCAGGACATCATCGGCGTTATATATATATATATTTATTTATTTATATAAGTTTATACGTGGTGACGGAAGTTTTGTCCACAATAAATTTAGAAAAAATTAAGAGATGTGGCTTGTATGAATTGGGTTATTAATCAAAGCAAATAAAGAGAGAAGATTTTATAGTGGTTCAGCCCCGAAAAAGATGAGATTACGTCCACTGTTTTTTCACTATTTTCTGATGAATTACAAGCAGAGTTACAATGTCCCGTCTGGAAATCTCTCTCTCTCTCAAATCTTAAGTCAGAATTTAGAAATCAGAAAAAATCTCAATCCCCCCCGTCTGAAACATTGAGTTCCCTTTATATAGGTGAGGGTAACTCAATGTTCCTAATTATGAAAACGGGTAACTATACAATCGGGTAATATAATTTGAGTAACAACATAATTGGGTAACCACTTAAAACGGGTAACTGGTCGATCATGAAAGAGAGACTTCTGTTTCTCTTTCCTTGCAGGTTACTTGTTTGACGAAACAGAGACTTGTTTCCTTTTCTTTCGAAGGAGGTCGCTCATAACTTATACAGAGGAGGTTGCACATAACTTACACGGAGGAGGTCGCACGTAACCTATGAGGTGGAGGTCGAACTTAACTCCTACTCATGCGACCTGTCATAGGATTTTAGACCGCACAACAATTGCCCCCCAGCTCCATTAGTTCTTTAGGACAAAATGGAGCTTCCTTTTAACGTAGGTGAGTGCGATCTTAAAAAATGTGATGTCACGACCTAGACTTGAGATCCTTAAAGAGTCGAAGTGTCGCCAGATTTCAAATCCCATCTTTCTCAAGATCACGCGTACCTTTTTCTGACAGACGGAAACACGTGTACAGCTTGGTTAAAGAGGAGAAGAGCGACATATACATTATAAACCAATTATTAAGGGCAGAAGTGACATTTCAGGTGGATATATGCATATTTTTCAGAATTTTATTGATGGAAGCATATGTGCCCAAAATATGCCTCTTATAATGCATATTTAACCTAATTTCCCTACCAACTTACCCAGGTAATATACAAGTCAAGTAGCCATTCATCTTATATTGCATATTTAACCTAATTTCCCTACCAACTTACCCAGGTACGTTCATTTTCTTCTGTCACAATCATTTTTTAAAATCAACCCAAAAATTTTCAGTCTTCCAGTATTTTCTATATAATGCACGAATGAAGGACACCCCATCACATGCGCCCGGTAGAATTTAAAAAAAAATAATAATAATAATAAGGGTCAACTCTTCACAAGTTAATTTCACATTGCAAATAAATGATGGAATGCTTAGACTAGTAAAAGTCCACGATCCACCCACCCTATACAATATTGCATGTTGGATTAGTTCTGTATATCCAATTAGCGAAGATTGAGTAAATTAATACAAATTGACAATTTTCAGCTTTCTTATAGTCATGACTACTTCATTCCAAAATACTCCTCCATAGAAGAGAGTTAAAACAAATTCTTATTACATCATCATCCAAAACCAGAGAAAAACTTGTTACCGTTTGAAAAAAAAAACAACCATATGGAGACACATTTCAGCCATCGCCATCCCTTGAGTCCATTCGAAGTAGACCAAGATCAAGAGGATGAACTCATGTGTTCAGGTTGTCAGCTGGAAGTGCTTCCAGGTTCATCAGCTTTCAAGTGCACCAAACCGAAATGCAAATTTCTCCTCCACAAGCCGTGTTTCGAGCTCCCAAGAGAAACTCGACACGGTGCGCATCCTCAACACACTCTAACTCTCTACCCCACGCCTCCCTACATGTTCAGTTGTGATGCTTGTGGTGGTTATGGCACCGCCTTTGTCTACAACTGCTACGCTTGCCGATTCGCCCTACATGTTCAGTGTGCCGCCTTGGCCGAGTCTGTCAAACGGGATGTTCACCAGCACCCTCTCCATCTCGTGTTCTCATTGCCCCAGCGAAAGGGAAAGGAAGACGAGAAAGAAGAAGAAGAAGAAGACGAAGAAGACGAGAAAGAAGAAGATAATGAGCAAGAAGAAGAAAAAGAAGACTACTTGTGTGGCGTATGCGGTTCAGGTTTCATTGAGGGATATTGGGCTTATTTCTGTAAAGAATGTGATTATGGTGCTCATCTAGACTGTGCAACGGCTGAAGCTGATGATCATCATCATCATAATAATGAAGACGAAGAAGAAGAGGAAGAAGGATCTAAGGATGTTGATCTTGATTCGATTGTTGCGGAGAACCTGAAAGGAATTGCTGTGCAGCAGATGATTTTGAACAATCAGCGGGCTAGAATGATCCGCAAGCAACAGGCAACCATGATGAACAACACAAGAAGTCTTTTCCGATTTCACCTATAGATCATCATCCTCTGAATTTCAGATCATGTGGTTTAATTGTCATTACTTATGTTTTTATGCTTTAATTTGGACCTTCGTTTACTTTAAAAAAAAAAATTAAAAAAATAATAATGTCTCTAAAGTTGTTAGACTTGCAATGTCATAACTTCTGTTCTTCGAGTGCTTTATTTTCAATTAGTGAAATTAAATTCATCAGATGAAAAGTTTTTTGGTATGTAACTTTTCGAGGATGAGTGTTTTTTCAAAATCTGTAGTCTAATAAATGAGCCAACACTTGCTATATGCGCAGATTTCTATATGCTATTGTGCATGACATGGGTAATAATCATAAAGAAATATGTCGTGCAACTGCTATAGAAGTTAATAATTTCCGCAAATATGGAAAATAATTTAAACTTTGATGTAGGATGATTGATTTTCCAAATTTTTCCAAAAATAGAAACAAAAAGAATACCAACTTTAATTAACATTTGCAATCTCGAATGGGTCCAATGATGTAGTTAACTTTCATACAACTTCAAATTACCTCAAAATTTTACCACGAATGAAGCCCCGATTAAATGTTCCCAAAGGGATAGAAGGAAAATCATCGAAGTTTCATTAGCTCAACCACTAAAAGAATCAAAATTGATGAACTTAAATTAAACCTCTACTCGAACAATAAACAGAGATCATTTCATCCCACTGAATTTGATACAACGTTCTCTCAATCAGATTATGTATATTACCAAAGTTAACAAACCCCAACTTATCAAAAACAACTCTCAAGAACCCAAGATGATCATACAACCAATAATATCAAGCTCAGAGTTCATCTTCCATTCTCAAATATTCCCCAATATCTGCCTGGTGCAGCACAACGATTCCATTCGGGTCCAACTTCCTACAATCCTGCGTTGACTTGGCTGCTACTCCAAATCCCAAAGGCACATCAGACATGGAGAACACGACAACTCCATCACCAGGTGCAATATTCTCTGTAATCCTACCCAAGCCACCTTTCAAAACATGGTTTCCATACAGAAAGGACATCTCAGAGGTGGGTTTAAGCCAGACCTTGTGCTTGGCATTGGATGACAACAGACTCAGACACTGTACAGTGAGGTGGAAACTGCCTCCATGAGTAAACTTGCCAATGCAGGTTCCAAGAGAAACGAGGTTAGTGCGGGCAATGTTGGTGGCACGCTTGACAAGGGATTCACTGACATAGTAGACTTTGTTCTTGTTAAGGCGGAAGCAATAGCGGCCAGGTTCGGAGTCTGGGCCTTCATGAGAGGGGTTCTCAACAATATTCTTAAGGTTGTTTCCAGTAAACTTGAAGATCTTCTCGAATACTGCTGTTGTCTCTGTTTCGTCAAGAGGTCTCATATTGGTTTCAAACAAAGAATACGGGGTTGGCTTTTCTCAGTTGTCTTAAGTTCCTGCCTCTGTTAACCAAGAACCAAGATACTTCTGGCCTTCCTAACTTATCCCAATCTGAAAAGGGAAAACAGAGAGAATAAACCAAAATAAAGATAAATGTAGAATACATAAAAAACATTAAATAGATAGTAAGTGATTCTCAAAAACCTAAGGAAATCAACATCATGAAGGCAGCAATTAGAACCACACTCAACAGTTGAAAAGTGAAAACAGACATCAAAGAAAAGGAGGGAGAAAGAGAGCCTAAAATACAATGTGCATTTCCGTATAATAAATTCAACAACCAGCAATTAAGAATAGCAGTGATACAACCCACAAAGAATTGGGGGAAAAAAAAAGGTTCTCCAGAATGAATAAGAAGTTATAGTGGCACAAGAGGGAGCATAGTTATGGAAGCAGAGGCATCCCAGTATGGAAGCATCTAGGGACCCCCAATTAGCATATTAAAAACAAAAAATATGAATACAGAAAACCACTCAGAAAAAAAGTAAATTAGATAAAATAGACAAAGAAGATACACAGTAAATTAGATAAAAATAGACAAAACAGATACACACTGTAGCCAGGATTCAAAATCAGGTATAACACAAAATAGCTCTGAACCTGAAAAGGAGCAGAAAAAATACCTAGTCAACAAAGTTATATTTGCTTAAACTCAATAAACCAAACAAATAAAATGACGGATGTCACATAGAGAGGTGGAGGCAGAAACTAGCAGAGAGTTCAGTCATGTGGCTGCATAGGACGGTGGAAGAGGAAATAGAGAAGGCAGCAAGGAGTTTCCACGTCAATTATTTTCGTTTTAAATATGTATTATCAATAAACGCATGTCTCCAAAATTCTAATACGTATAAGTATATCAGGGTGGCTTCAGGGTAAGAGTATCCCCAACCCCAACTCAAGTAGAAAGATTTCTCCATGAACACACCCAGATCCCGAAAACCCCATCCCAAACCCACTCCAAGAGAAAATTTGTTTGCACTCAAGGCCATAAACACCACAGTAGGTAGCAACTAGAAGAAGTAGAACCACACATAACAGTTAAAAACAGACCAAAAACTAAGCAATTGAGCACAATTAATACAACAGCAAGCAATTCAGAAGTCAAAAATTCAGAAGGGATTTGTTAATACACCAAAAAGAAAGAGAAACCCTGAAGTACGTTACCATGCAAATACAGGTGCTACTCTGGAGCTTAAAATGCTATGCTTATGAAAATAAGAAATATACATAATGACAGCTAGCAAAAAATATAGCAGCAAAGATTCAAACATACCAGTTTAGAAAATAATGATTATTCAAAAAATGAAAAGAACAAACAACATAAAAATCAAAACAAAATGTTGCAACAGTCAGCAAGAGACGTGCACATGTGTAGTCCAACAGAAGTGACGAGAGAATTTGAGGTTTCACAATTTAATATTTCATAAAAAAGGTCATTATTCACATAAACAAGTAAAGAGAACGAGGCTGTTGCTGGCACAGTACAGAGGAAAGAGAATCTGGAATTTGGGGTGGAGGTAGCATACTCAATAAAAGCAAATACATCACAAGTTTCCAATTTGTTTAAAGCATTGGACTTGGACTAGCAGAACAGGGACTTGGACTTTTCAACAGAGTACTTTACTCAACCACTCTCATTTTCAATCCAAATATTAATTTCACTTCATATTTGTAATTAAACATATTTCAACCACCATTCAACATGTAATCAATAACACTCAGCAGAATTTAAACAAAAAAAAAAAAGTGGGAGGAAAAAATCGGATCAACTCGATAGAGTGAAACTCGGTAAACAGTAGCAAATTTTAACAAATAGCAGCATTTTACAAGTACAGTAAATTTACATACTAATTATTTAATATGATTCTTGCCAACTCAAAATAAATCAGCCGCTAAAATGTAACTCGGTAGAGGCAGCGGAATTTAAACCAAAAAGAAAATGACCCAATATGAGGAAGCTCCTCATCAGTCCACCCAAAAAAAAAAAAAACAAAAAAAACCCTCCGCTGATGACAATATACCAAGGCATCAGATTGACAAGAAAGAAAGAAATCTGAAGTTGATAAACAAAAACCCTAAATAAACGAATACAAAACAATATAGAGAAGAGAAGTTGGGAACATATAATCATGAAGTATAAAGCATACCAGACCAGCTGTAGTCCAGAGTGCGGCGAAGAGAGAGAAGAGAATTGCAGAAAGGCAATAGAACGGAGAAGCGGCTAGGGTTTTCGGGGAGAGGGTTTAGGGTTTAGGATTTTGCGGCCTACGCAGACAATGAGGGCTTTTGGGGAAATGTCAATTGTCAATCTTCCATTTCCCCCCCCCCGTGTATTATCATCAGTATCTGAAACACGTGCTTCCCACGTGCATTTTTTACAATACAACGAGGGGTGAGGGGGGAAGACAAGAAATAAGAAAAAACAATTCTTCGAGAAAATGACAAAAATAGAGAAAAAAAAAAAAAAAATGGGCCAATTGGGCCGATCTGAAACCCCAAAATATAATCCCACGTGTATCAGTCGATTCAAAAGTTTTGCAGAGCAACAGGGGCGGTTTCGGCGGTTTGAAAATCACAATATAATCACATACTCCACAAAACTAAAAGCAAAGACCAATAATGGAATGCACACTACATACCATCAGCATATAAATAATCAATCCATTTAGTCGTCCCAAGTTGTACTTTTCTGGTCGTTTTTCATCTTAGACATTGAACTTTTGGATATATCTGTTTATCATTTAGCAATCGGGAAAGTATCGGCCACTATTTGTTTACCAACTTTCCCAAAAAGACTCCTATCTGAAACCGAATTCAACTTGAACTATGAGCATTGTTATGGCCGATGGTAAAAGCCCTTCTCTATCATCCTGACATTTTTCCGTGACCATAATAGCAACTTCTGAACAAGAATATGCGTAAAACACACTTTGGGAGCAGAATTTTTCAATGCTATTGAACAAAATTGAGAAGAGAAAAAGCACACAGTTGAATTCGCTTACATTGACAACGGCAAGAGACAGACGATGAGAGGATTGGGGAGATTGCGAGAGGGGCAGAGGGCAAGTCTGAGAAGAGAAGAGAGAGATGGACGGCAGCTTGTACAGTCTAGAATCAGATAGATCCCTAAAACGGTGAGAGGGGCTTCTCAAATGAACTGGGCTAAATTGGCTTAGAATTTGAGAGACATATGGGCTTAATAGTTAAAACTAGGGCTATTTACAAAATTCCAGGCCCAAGATACCAAAAATTGACTCATTTTTAACTCGACTAGTTATAGTTATCTTAAGTATCTCAAATAATCGATAAAAAGTGGTATTTTTCTAAATACTTTTAAAAGTGGTATTTTTATAATTAAATCTGAAATTTTTTAGAATAATTTCAAATTATGGGATTTTTCAATTTTTCTGAAAAAATACCATAAAAAATCAAATTTCCTCTTAAAACTAGGGTTTTTAACACTTTTACTTATAAAATCCAAAAGAATTACAAAAATATAGAGATCAGTTTTTTTCCGTTTGATTTTTATTAGAAAAATATCATTTTTAAAAAATATTTTAGAAATTACTATTTATAAAATAGTTACTAATTACTAATACTCGAAAATTAGTTATTCGTTACTATTTTATAAAAGAGAAATTAGGTTAAATATGCTCCGTAATACCCTTATTTTGGCCCATATGCACAAGTTAAAAACATTTGAAAAATATGCTTGCGGACAAAAATACCCTTATTAATACCTAAGAGAAAATATGCCTCTTCCCCTTAAACTCCTCATTTCTCTCTCTCTCTCTCCAACTCTCTCTTTCGTCTCTTTCTCTGAAGAGTCAAGAACCATCGCATCGTTAACCGAGGAAGACGAAATCTCATCGTGCCGTCTATCGTAAATCTCTCTCACTGTTTAGGATTACGTTCAGAAAAATGAGTCCCCAAAAGAAAGTAAGCAAAATCTGATTTGAGAGTTTTATTTTTTTTTAATTTAGGGCATTTATAGTAGAAGACGATTTAGAAATTTTTCACTTCATTCCTACATTTTTTCGATGCATTTTCAATTAGCTGGTCTAAATTTTCGATCATATTTCGATGAGTATGGCTGAAAATAGTACCGGAAAATCACGCGAAATTTGACGTGTTTTCGATGGTATTTCGACGTAGTTTCGATGGTATTTCGACTGTGTTTCGATTTACAGAGTCGAAATTTCGATACCTTTCTGATGATATTTAAAAGAGAAATTAGGTTAAATATGCTCCATATTCTCTATTAAATAGGTAAAATAAACTTTCGATGTTATTTCGACTGTGTTTTGATTTTATTTCGATGAGGTTTAGATGAATAGTGCTGCAATTTCGATACATTTTCCATGACATTTAAAGCTAATTTGTCTTTTAAAATAGAAAATAAGGCTGCTCTAAATTTTCGATGACAGTTCGATGATATTCGATGGTATTTCGACTGTGTTTCGATTTACAGAGTCGAAATTTCGATACCTTTTCGATGGTATTTCGATTATGTTTCGATTTTTTTTTCGATGAATAGTGCTAAAATTTCGATACATTTTCGATGACATTTTAAAATAGAAAATCTAAATTTTCGATGTTAGTTCGACTGTTTTTCGATTACAATTCGATGATATTCGATGGTATTTCGACGTGTTTTCGATGGTATTTCAACGTGTTTTCGATGGTATTTCGACTGTGTTTCGATCTACAGAGTCGAAATTTCGATACTCTTCGAAATAGGTTTTTTACAGTATTTCGATACATTTTCAATAACAATTTAAAATAGAAAATAAGGCTGCTCTAAATTTTCGATGTTAGTTCGACTGTTTTTTGATCACAGTTCGATGACCTATTCTCTTCTAGTAGGTAGTAGTTAATCTTTTTTCGACTGTTTTCGATTAATTTTCGATTCCATTTCGACGTGCTCTGTTTTTCGATAATTTGTTCCGTGGACAATTTCCACTCCTTGCTATTTGTTCTCATTTGAGATAGTTTCTGTAAGATTTTTCGATGACAATCGAAATCTCGTCGAAATCAAAATGATCGAAATTTCGATCACTTTTCGACCTATTTCGATGCGTTTCAACTATATTTCGACGTAATTTAGATGCTTTTGATATATGTTAAATTTATAAAAATCCTAACTAAATTGCTTTGTTCCTCTTATGCCGAACCAAATGTCAAAGCTCCTTGTACCTTTTGGAGAATACTTTCCTAGAAGGGTCACTATAAAAGGAACAACAGTGATGTCGAAGATTAAGGAGAGATTCGAGAAGTATGATTTGTTAGAGATGGCAAAGCAGTGTCTGTTTAAGCAGTTTTTTCTTACTCCTCCAATGCAAGCATCAGGAGTACTTATACACCAACTACTGTTGAGGAAGGTGAAATCCCAAAACCCGGCGGAGTTGCAGTTTTTCATTGGGGATAGCAACTTAAGATTCGAGCTTGGTGAGTTTGCGTTGATAACGGCGTTAAACTGTGCCAAAGATCTAGACATTGTGAAGTACAAATCTATGTCTAGTAGCATGAGGCTCAGGGAGACATACCTGAATAATGCAGCTAATGTGAGATCCGGTGAATTAGAAGCTGCATTTCTAAATTGTGAGGAGAATGAGGTTGTATGGAAGTTGGGTTTGTGCTACTTAGTTGATGGGCTGTTGATGGCACAGGAGTCAAGCACGAAGCTTATGATGGATATGCTCTCTTTTGTGGAGAATGAGGAGGAATTCTTTAATTATCCATGGGGAAGGCGATCTTACGAGATAACGTTCCCTAGTTTGAATAAGGACATGATGCATCAGAGGGAAAACTACCTTCAAAAGATAAAAAACAATAAGAAGGACAAGGAAGCTAAATACACAGTGTATGGGTTTAGCATTGCCTTACAGTATTGGGCTTATGAGGCTATCCCCAAGCTTACTGGTGCATTTTGTGAGAACCTTGACATCAAATTCCCAAGGATGCTGTCATGGACAAGCAATAAAACACCATCAATGATGGATTGTATTCATGTATTCAAGATTAAAAAAGTAAGTCCGAAAAATTGATTTAATTCTATATAATTAATTTTATAAATTCATAAGTTGATTGAACTTTATTTTGAACTATCTTGCAGCTTGTCACAAAGGCGGTATTGAATCCACGGGAGGCTGAGAAACAATTCTATGAACATATATATCACGATCCACAGCAGAGCCTCGCCAGTACTGGAGTGGAGGAAGAAGGAGTTGATGGTGAGGAGGAGGAGGAGAACAAGAAGGAGGCAGCTAAAGCCAAGCGAGCTGCAGAGGAGGCGGGCATCTTTCACGCTACCAGAAACAAAGTAGAGGAGGAACCATCCACTGACGTGCCTCAGTCACATAAGTTCTATCTTGAGTTGAAGACTGACATCGCTGAGTTGAAGGCAAACCAGACTGAACTCAAGGCGAACCAAGTGATTCTCAATGATAAACTTGATAGGTTGTTGAAAATGATGGAAGAAATGAAAGCACATCGGCAGCCAACTGAATCTGAATCTGAGGCCACCCAGTCGGATGTCCTTCCTGAAGGGTATCAGCCAGGTGAAGATGCTGTCACAAGTACTCCCACTAAAGAGCACACTCCTGAAGAGTAGCAAACTCCGGGAGTGACAGAGTTACAAGTAGCTGAGGTGGCTACGATTAAGTTTGGGAGGAAGAAACGGGTCGGTCAACTATCTAAGAGACTCATTGACTACATCGATCCGTCAAATAAGAAGTTTAAGGTTAATGATCCATGCAAACCAAACCCATTCCGGAAAATTGATCTAATACAGCTTGATACATTTAGGAGATGGCTTGTAGGACTTATTGATAACCAGAAACCAATCTAGCTTCCCACTGGTGATGCTAGTACTGGATTCTTTTTCCACCTTCAGACTCCTTGGAAGTGGCTTGCAGATGAGGTAATTGGATTTATAATTAAATGTTTCTTTCTTCATTTTGAAATCCTTTTTTATATTCACTTAAAAGTTATTGTATTCTCTCCATTTGCAGCATATTGACGCGGCTTTTCGGTTGATACGAGAATGCCTTTGGCTTTTCCCAAAGACGTATAGAAAGAAAGTCGCCCTTGCGGACACAGTCTACATTGCATGCATGAATGGTCGGTGGGATGCATTCCGAAGAACCTCCAATAAAGCGAAGTTTTTGTGGGATGACCAGCTTACTGACTATGCTAAAAGAGATGCAGATCATTTTTAACGTGGCTGGGCGGAGGTTGAGGAAGTTTACTATCCCTTGAACATCGGTGCAAATCATTGGGTTCTTGTGCAGATAGATCTTCCTGCGCATATGCTCATGGTATATGACTTTGACCAGGCATTATATGATGATGCACGTGTCGAGCAAGCCATGCGTCCAATGATAAAGATGTTGCCATACTTTCTGCTCAATGTAGAAGGAGTCACTGATCGCACTGATCTTGATTTGACTACAACGACGAAACCGCGTGATTTTGATGTTAGAAGGTTACCTCCCAATGTAGTGCCACAAACAGCGAAGAGGTAATTCAATAGAATATAAGAATATTATGCAGATCATTTCTTCAATTGGTTATTTTGAGACTAACTAGAATTATTTGCCTTTGCAGTGGAGATTGCGGTGTTTTTGTGATTAAGCACTTGGAATGTCTGTTAGCCGACATTCCACTATCCAACGTTGTTGATGATGTTATGCAACATTCAAGACAGAAATTATGTGTAGATTTATTCTACCAGAATATAGAGCCATAGGTGTATAATATACTTGTTAGTTTTGCTAATTTTTTTAAATAATTTTATTTGGATGACATAAGGATGCATTTTCATTCATTTTCGACTATGTTTCGATTATTGCAATTTAATATTCCAAACTAATTCGGATTATATTTTGATGAGTATGGCTGCAAATAGTACTGGAAAATCACGTGATATTCGACGTTTTTTCGATGGTATTTCGACTGTGTTTCGATTTACAGTCAAAATTTCGATATCTTTTCGATGGTATTTCGACTGTGTTTCAATTTTATTTCGATGAATAGTGCTGAAATTTCGATGCAATTTCGATGACATTTTAAAATAGAAAATCTAAATTTTCGATGTTAGTTCGACTGTTTTTCGATCACAGTTCGATGATATTCGATGGTATTTCGACGGTATTTCGATGGTATTTCGACTCTGTTCAGAGTCCAAATTTCGATGACATTTTTTAAATTAGAAAATCTAAATTTTCGATGTTAGTTCGATTGTTTATCGATGATAGTTTGATGATATTCGATGATATTTCGACTGTGTTTCGATTTACAGAGTCGAAATTTCGATGCATTTTTGAGAAATTTTCGATTATTGCAATTTTTTGAAAACATTATATCATTATAATAAAGTAAATAATATTCCAAACTTATTCCAACTAAAATATTAAAATTATTCATTAAAACGTTCTACTTAAAATCTGAAAATTAAAATGATCAAATTAATAGTACAAATTTCTCAAGATACGTGATTTTGTTGTTTGATTTTCTATACAAAATTATTTATTTGAAGCTGTTGGTATCATGTACGTACAAGTTGCCCAATTGTGCCCCTTTCCACTACAACGGCTACAATGGCGTTGCATTATGAACTTCTCCCCTTTTGACTTTGTACGCTTTGTTTTCGGCCGACCAGCCTTTGGTTTATAAGGAGGTGGTTCCACCATACGTCTGCTAATATCATCAGGTACATCCCATTCTTCTTCATTTCCCACTGGATATATAGTCTCTGCGTATGAGCACAGCCATGCGTCAACTGTATAATACCAGGAACACAAGGAGTATGAATTGATGCCTCGACTTAGAGTAACCGCCAATGCATGCGTACATGGCAGACCTGTCAAATCAAACCTTCTACAACTACAAGTCTTTGTCTGTAAGTTAACTTGACCATCTCTGTCACCGTCCATGACATAAAACTCATAG
>JXTB01000007.1:1666112-1703798 GCA_002914805.1 Parasponia andersonii
ATAAGACCATAATATTTTCTTTGACGAAAACTTCCATTCACCGTTATACAAAACTATGATGTTGAAACGTGACTCTGCAGATGAAACAAAAAAAAAGAAATTAGATTCAACAGAAAAAATCATAAAATGTAAACGGAAGAATCTATATTTTTAGCCATTGAAAATTGGTCGAAATTGGTCGAAAGAAATAATCGAAATAGTCATCGAAAATAGGTCAAAAATTCGACTACCATCGAATTATAGTCGAAATATAGTCGACGAAATTCTTACATCTCAGACTTCAGCGAAATTTGGTTGAAATTATAATCCAAAATCGAAAAAATAATCGAAATAGTCATCGAAAAAAATAATCGAATAGTCATCGAAAATATGTCGAAAATTCGACTACCATCGAATAGTCATCGAAAATAGGTCGAAAATTCGACTACCATCGAATTATAGTCGAAATATAGTCGACGAAATTCTTGCATCTCAGACTTCATCGAAATTTGGTCGAAATTATAATCGAAATACATCGAAATTGATCGAAAAAAATAATCATAATAGTCATCGAAAATAGGTCAAAAATTCGACTACCATCGAATAGTCATCGAAAATAGGTCGAAAATTCGACTACCAACGAATTATAATCGAAATATAGTTCGACGAAATTCTTACATCTCAGACTTCATTGAAATATGGTCGAAATTACATCGAAAATTCGATGCTTATACTGAGGCAGTTTGATTTTTTGAGAAATCCATACTTTTGCAGATAATCCCAAACCTAGAAAACAACTTTTAATGTATAAATTATGCTCATAACATATTGAAACTCAGTTAAAAACCATTTCAAACAGTACCCATAACATTTGAACATATAAATTACATACCCATTTCGTGGATTTCCGTCCTCCATCTTACTGCCGCGTCTTTTTTTCTGTTTTTTCAACTTTTATCCAAAGAATGCTTTTCTGCTCTTAGAATTTCAGCTCCTTAGACAGTGTGATAAATTCAAGCATGAGATTATATGAAAGATTGTGAGGATATAGAGGGAGGAATAAGGAGCTACAGCTTGGTTAAAGAGGAGAAGAGCGACATATACATTATAAACCAATTATTAAGGGCAGAAGTGACATTTCAGGTGGGTATATGCATATTTTTCAGAGTTTTATTGAGGGAAGCATATGTGCCAAAATATGCCTCTTATAATGTACATTTAACCTAATTTCTCTATTGCTATAGGCTACTTGGATAATCCTTCTTTAGACTAGATCCTGATGACGATGATGAAATTAATTAGTCAAATATTTCCAAGGCTTCCATAGGAAATGTACCAAAGTTCTAATTAATTTCTGCTTCTTAGTGTCATCATGATAACTTAATGTACTCCTTATCTAATTAATTAAATTACTCTATATAATGTCAACTGAGCAATATATAGTTTTTAGCAAGTTTATGATTATATTTCCTTACCCTTTATTACCAATTTAATGACTATATAATCGCAAAAAGAACAATAACAATATATTTTTTTTACACTACATTTTTTAAAAAAAAAAATAGTATATGAAGTACAAAAGTTAGCCAGGCGTCACTTATTATAATGGCACTTTCTCAATTTTTATTTGTCATTAGGTCCACAAAATAGCTCAATAGTTCAAACTTTTCAATGTCCACATCAAAACCCCAATATTTGTTACTTAACCCTAACCCCTGGGTCATCAAGTTTATATTTTCCAATAGTTGAAAATTTGGGTTATTGGTTATATTAACTGACCTATTGCATATATGTTAATTGAATATTAAACTGACAATAAACTAAACTAACCAATCTAACGTTTCAAAGATTATCATGCAATCAAATGGTCACCCTTCCAATTAGCACAAATACACAGATATCATCTCTTCAGAAAAAAAACAAAAATTCAGCCTCTAATACTAGTAGAAAAAGTCGTAGCAAGGAATAAAGGTAATTCAGTATCCAAACTACCACTCATATTTAATAGGTATGCTTCTTAACTCATTTTGATTAAGAGTACTTCTCTTATTTCTTTTAGTACTAGGTCAAGTTTTAGGTCATCGTTTATACAAAAAAACAAACAATGATAAGAACTCAGCTTCTCCATCTATTTCTTAGCTATATGCAATCCTTAAGTTTCTATGAATTTATCTAATATAGCTGGCATTAATTTGTTAGAATAATTAAATGCGTTGTTACTATACTTACACAATGTTGTCATTATTTTTAATCCAACATTCTCTATATCATAATTTTTATAAGGGCTTTATACCATAGTACTTTTATTTAATAAACTTCTATAACATAATCCATCGTGTTACTACTTTATATATTTTTATAGTTAATGTACCCTAAGTTTAGTATAAAATACTCATGTATAGAGATAGATCAATGACGGATGTTGATAGTCTGTCATCAACCAACTGGCTTTCAATACTAGAAGCTCTTCAGTTAACAAACACAATTAGTGAGATTTTAACTATAGACATCTTTGGAAAGGAGATGAGTTTCCTAGAAAATGGGAGACATTTTACATAACCTATGCAAAATAGAAGGGTTTTAGTATTCGAATGGATGATGTCAAAAGGAAGGGTGATAAAATTACTATGCAGAGGTGGGTGCAGAGGTGGGTATGCTCAAAAGAAGGTTTTCGAAAAGATCAATTTATCAACATGACTAACCGAAAAAAGACCAAAGCTTATCACAAGAACAAGGTTATCCAAATTAGAGATAGTGAGACCTAAATAGCAAAGGAGTTTATCCCTTCACTAAACCATGAGATTACCTCAATGCTTGAGATACAATTCCTCTGATCAAATCGCAAAGTTCCTGACGATGTGGGTGCTCAAGTTATGTCTATGAACAAAGTTGGGATAAAAATGTCCAACATTATTTCATGTGTGGCCTTGCAATCTGGTAGATATGACAAGCTCTTTTTCCAATTGAGTGATGTATATAACAAGGTTGCATCCCTATGAAAATTAGAGAACTTGGAAACAAATTCAGAAGAAGCTTTGGATTATTTAGATTGTTTGTCTAGGAAAGACATAGATTTCTATATCGAATATCAGGTTGATGAAGAAGATAGGTCAGATGGAATTTCTCGAAAGGATTATGCAGCTTTTGGAGAAGTTCTTGCATTCGACACCACATACAAAACAAACAAGTATCACAAGCCATTATGTATTCTTGTTGGAGTCAATCACCATTTCGAGTCTTGTGTTTTTGGCTTGGCTCTCTTATTAGACAAAACAATTGGAGCTTTTTGTTAGTTGTTAAGAGTATTCATAGATTACATACAAAACAAGGAATCCTCTGTGGTTTTGATTGATGGTGATCCTGCCATAAGATATGTAATTTCAAAGTTCATGTCTGATGCTACTCATCGGTTATGTGGTTGGTATCTTGGCAATAATGTAACAAGAAATGTTAAAAATCCTCTCGTCAAGCATAGTTTTGTTAATTTCATGTACAACTACTGTGCTAAAGAATAGTTTGATAGAAAATGGTCATTGTTAGATTCTTTTGATCTTGTTGATAATGAGTGGTGTCATCAACTCTATGAAAAAAGAGAAATTGGGCAGAGGCTTATTTAAGATGCCACTTTTTTGGAGGGATGAGGACCATTCAATGATGTGAGTCCATAAACTTTGCCATCAAGAAGGATCTCCAACATGTTAAAAAATACACATTATGTGATTTCATCTCTCAACTTGACTTTGCTCTCTCTAAACTGAGACACACTGAGTTGCATTTTGATTATATAAGCAAGCACACCATGCTTGAGCTTCTTCCACCAATAAATGTACTTAGAACCTATTAACAATAGGCAAACAATATCTTTACAAGAGCTTTATATTACAAGGTTATTGAACTGACAAGTAAAGAATATGCTTACACTATTACTACATATGATGACCAAGAGAGGTCCTACATTTTTCATTTGTCAAAATTTAGTCGTGCTGGAAAGGGATACACAGTCTAGTATACCATACATAAGCATAAATTTAGGTGTACTTGCTTATTGTTTGAAAGTGATGGATATACATACAGACATATATGGCCATGTATGAAGAATTTTGATATTAGGGCCATCCCAAAATCACTTATTTTGCAATGATAGCATAAGGATGCAAAGAACTTGTTGCAATTAGCAAATTTATAAGTTCCAGACAATCAACCAGATCTTGTGGACATGTCAAGTTATAGATCCCTAAACTCTTATTGTACCTTGATGAACTACTGTGCTTCTAGAATAGAGAGCTCCTTTAGGTTGGCAAAAGATGAAATTGCTAGATTCAAAGCTTTTTTCAGAGTGGAATTTAAAAAAGAGTCCTTATGCACCAATGATGATCAAGTTATACCAAGTAGACATCGTGATAATCCTTATGCACCAATGATCCTTAAACTCTTTTGGCTCCTCCACATAGGGTATTCTTCAACCAGAGTCAAGTGGAACTATTAAGAAGTCAAGGTTATGTAGGATTTGTTATGGTGTAGGCCATGAAGCTCGTAACTGCCAATCTTATCCCAGGAGAAGGAGCAATGGTGGCGTATCAACTAGTTACAATACTTCGGATGTTGTAATAGCTAATTCCCACTTCGGATGTTATAATAGCTAATTCCCATGACTACATGATGATTGACTCAACCTAAGATTAGATCCATTTCACAGATTTCATGTAGTGACTTCTATGATGACTTTCATTTACTATACTTATACTACACATATCTTATTTCAGATGTTCATGCCCTTCTACTTTAAACCTTTTTATTTTCCTATCATTGTTACACTAAAAGTATACACTTAAATTATACCGCAAGTATATAGTTTTGTAGTATAATAATAAATAAGGTTATCAAATCCACAGAGATTGAAATTAAATTCTACTAAGTACTATAATTGAGTAATCCTAATTTTATCTAGAAAATACAATTAAAAAGTGGTATTTGAATGACTAAATTAAAATTGAAATTACAAAAATTTTAAGAGCAAAAGGGTAACTAAGGCAAGACAAAGTGTAATAAAGGAAGTAACAATATAGTAAAAATGCTAGAGGTTTGATTTCATTTGACTATTCTTTATGTCCTTCAATTCTCAATGCCACACTAATTCAATTCCCAAAGTGATAATAAACTAGAGCTCTTAAGTGATTCTCCTATCTTTTTCAAGAGTACACAGAAAACTACTTTTAATTCACAATTTCAAAATCTCTATTCAAAATTGAAGAACTAAAAGTTCATTAAGTCTAATAACCCTTAAGCAAGCTTCAAAGATCCAAAAAGTTTTCTCAAACACCTTTATAGGTTGTGTCACTCTTTACACGATTCTAGAATTTTGAAATTCTATAATTTTACTTTCTCAAGTCAAAATTCTAGAATCAACAAAATCCTAAAAGTGGCCAATCAATTGAGAAGAAATAAAAACAAGAGTAACACAAATAATCAAATGAGAAATTCACAAAATCAACATTCAGATTCAAGAAATAGGTTCGAGTCAAATTACATCATTCCTTCAGATAAAAATCCTAGTTTATGATAAAAAAGAACAAACAAAATCTAATAACAATCAACATTGAAATATCAAAAAGAAGAAAAGAAGAACTCTTTTTGGAATGATAAGAATCTCTTCACTTGCTTCTCTTTTTTCTTCAAAATAGCTACCAAAAACTCTAAAGACTGCCATCCAAGATGTCCTTTTCGGATCCTCAAAAGATCCTTAGGTCAAATCTGACAAAAAAGTGCCAGAACACGTGCTAGTACTGCGACGTTGAACAAACTGCCGAAATGCTATAGGCGGTAGCACCGTAGCACTAGGCAGAAAAGAGGGCAGTGTTGCTGTGTTTGAAGCTCTAGAAAAATTTCCAGAGTCGTGAGCACCGAGGTGCCTGAGTTTCTGCCAAAAACGCCATAATTTTCTCTTTGCCATCTCAGTGGCCCTCCAATGCTTCTAACAGTATTTAAATCCTGAGAAAAATGAATAAAAATACAAGATCAAAGATAGAAAACAAGGAAAATAAGCAAAGAAGAAGATAAAATAAAGGCTAAATAGGTGAATAAAATTCACTTATCAGTCATATATTCTCATGTTTTTGGATTTTTTGCTATGTCTTATTCTATGTTTATAATGTTTGCCTTTTTTTTTCATTTTTTGTTGAAAATAAGTTTCATTTTTATTGAAAATAAATTTCAATCATAAATCTTCAAATCTTTTTATCAATTCATCTGTTATTTCACCTGATTCTTTGTCACATTTAAATCAAATCACTTATTTTCTCTTTATTATTTCGTATGATTTTTTATGTCATTCTATATTTTTAATAAGAAAATTACATTTGATGCTTCCTGACTCTAAGTTGTACTTCCAAAATTGGATAGATCTAACCTATTTTAGGTATATCATGCTTGAAAGTCGTAACTCTCAACATCTATATTACTCATTTCTTGTGAGAGTTATCCCTATTGTTCACATGTTTGGCCCAATATGACGGTGGTTATTTTTTCATAATCTTTATTGCCAAATCATGATCTCCTGCAATTAGAGATTTCCTGCTCTTTTATATATACAATTACTTTTCTACCCTTACTAATACATGTAAAAATATAACATAGCCAATACTTACACACTTGTTATTACCCATACAACCTTCATGACAGGTACATGTTTGATGGTTAATTGACCTAACACTTAGGAAACTCATGCATGCATGCAGATATGGACAAACACATGATCATATCATGAACGTATCGGAAAAAATTAGCGGATTTAGGTTTTAAAATTTTTATATGAAAACAGTTTTTATAACCATATAATATACTTTATAACCATATAATATACATACATAATATACAGGATTATGTACAACATAAATCAAATTTAGATACAAAACTCTAGAGATGAGATTAGGGCTTACCTCTTGCAGCGTGTTCCTCCTCGATCTCCTTATTAATGGTAATCAAACCTCCAACCCTAGATCTTCTTGTCTATGCTCTTACTTTTGGTTGACGAAGCGAGTGAGCACCAAGTCGAAACCTTCGTTGGAGAACGATCAAGATGCTTTCTTGATTCTATGGAACACCAGGATGTAAGATGAGACTATGAGATTGTAGAAAACCTTTTTCACTCTCACTTAGCCTAGGTTGGCCGAATTTTCTCTCCCTCTCCCCGTGTCTTATGCATGTGACTCCTTAGAGTTACTGTGTAGTTTTTTTCTCATATATCTTATATATATGTGACCAAAAACTGCTAACCCTAGTCCAATTAGGATTGGGCTTGTTCTCCAATTTGGGCTTTGAGTGTATTTTTATAAATATATCCAACTCATGAAACTTATTTATAAAAGTACCAACTTTTGTGTAGAATCATTATTTTACACAGTTTCATGAAACTTATTTCACAAATACCACGAACCAATTATTGAGCTTAATTGAGCTAGACAATAGACCTAATAGATCCAAATAATCTAAACTCCAATAATATGATAAATACATAATAACTCTTATTATGGTATTTATATAAATATTATTAGTAAAGGGGACACTCCACTAAAGGCCCAATATTACACTCTTAGATTAAATGTCATGCATTTTATAGAGATTTAATCAACTAACCTTGATTAACCGATCCATCTAGTATATTCTATACCACATATATAATCCCTATATAATGTCGTAGTTGGATAAGTGAAATTATCGTAATACCCCTCCAATACTTATTTATCTTTAAGTTACCATCTTTCTATCAAGGAATAATGTTGTCAATAATTTTGTTCTCAATGACTATTTAGACAAAATTATCAACCAATTCACAAAGTGAATACTAAGATCTTAGATTTAATTATTCCATGAATATTAAAAGAACCTAAAGTAGCACTAATATATAGTGTCCTTAACTATTTAATGTTCCCATTAATTCATAAGCCATAATTTCCAATATGCCAGAGTTCACCTCTAACTTCATAGAGGTTAGTCTTTTAACAAATCAAAAGGTTATAACCCATGAAAGTAAGTCTAGTCAAACATCAAGGATTAAGATTTATATGCTAAGAGCTAGTTTGTGATAATATAAAAATTGAGTTATGGCACTCCAATTCTTTATATTACCTAGTCCAATTTAATACACATAACTTGTTTATGTTGTATTAGTATTTCTATCAGAAGTCAGATACTTCAATGATTTGAGACACACCATTCCCATTGAGATAGACAAACACTACAACCTATAGTAAATAAAGTATTCCATCTATATTTACAAATTGTAAACTACTTCATTTAGACTTAGATAAAGAAATAAGTCTCCCCGTAATTAATACTTAATCATGTTTGTTTCTTTATACACATATAAAATCATGAAATCTTTTTCAGATGAATAACGAAACAAACCTTTATCAAGCATATCACCATGACCTGGTACAGAACCAATCTTCACTTTTCGACATCCGTAACGGATTAAAAAAAGCTATTCAACTAAGATTGTTTAATCTAGCAAATATCATAATTTCATATAAGAGATAGTTGTTTATACTCAAAAAGGTAAAATTGGAAATCTGCTTTTTAGGCCAAAAATCCTAACAATGATAATGTTTTTTCGGCAATTAAAATACACATAAATAGCTAACAGCGATTAAAGAAAAATTTCTTGTCAACGCATAAGATCCGTATTTTATCTCCATGGACCCCTCCTCAGATGTGATTATTACCCTTGTCTAGCTGAGTGGGACAACATCGTTGGCCTATATATATTCGAACTGATTAACATATTTTTTGCGTGTCAGAACTTGTGCTAATTATGCAGGGATACTATTTGTATATTTCTAGTTGATAGACATGTTTAAGCAATGGATGCCAATTCAAAGTTTGGTTTTGTGCAAACCATAAGACAAGTCAATCAAGGAGAACATATTAGTTGCATTCATATCATTCAGCCGATTAATGTTAGATAAACTTCTCTGTTCTATCGGCATTAATACGCCAAAACCATATCATCTAGCATATCTTTATTCATTTATCTACCTGTTAAACTTGAACTGGTGATGGTTGGCAGTCAATGCGCTGACTAACACTTGGGCTTATGTGTCCTAGCATGTTCTGCCCAAACCTCAGAACAGAAATCATATTTAAAACTAAACATTATAAGTGTATGGGTCACTTTTTTTAAAAAATAAAAAAAATAAAAAAGTAGAGCTTAAGTAATGATCACTACTTACTGCAAATTTAAAAGATAATATTACACACACACTACTAAGGTTTGAACTCTTGACCATCTCAAACTCACACACAGATTCCTAAAGGCTTGTACTAATTGAGCTAGCCTCAGTTGACTTTAAATTGTAATTGTTATATGGTTGTTGACATTCAATGACACAAATGCCCGAGCATACCCTCGGTTTTTGGGCTATCTTTCAAGTATGCGAATAAATTCTGGATGATTTAATTTTTTTATTTATAAAAAAAATAAGATTGAACTAATTCACTAATTCAACTTTTCCACGTACATGGGTCACTTTGTTACTCTCTTGAACAACAATGCGACGAGATCCCACTGGAATTCAAACAAGAGGCGTCTTATACCTTCTTGTACTTCATCGAAATGTCTACATCCATTACCATTGATAGCATTGTTTCTTTCATTCCACATTGACCACATAACCATAACAATGGCCTTGAATTCGTCTTTTGGCAGCTCCACAAATAACCTCAAAATCAACTCCTCGTGGTGATACTTTTTCACCTTGGTACAGATATCTTGCCACGGGCTAGGCTCCCAGTAATCTTTCGTGAAAAGGCATAAAAATAAGGAATGGTTAATAATTTCAGCAGGTGATCCACACCAAAGCAGCAAGTAGTTTCAGCAGGTGATCCACACCTAAGCAGTGAGTAGCACAAATCTAATGTCTCTATTTTCTAAAGTTGAAGTTGTTGGCAAGATTCTATGGAAATACTATTGGAAGGTACTCTCATTCCCATTAGTTTGGCTTTGGGTACTTGTATTCTCTAAAGTGACGTCCTTAGGATTCGAACCCTTGACCTCTTACTTAAAAGTCTTAAAACTGATATCCTGGTAGTCACCACACTATTTATTACGAAACGAGCCAAAACTAATCTCCATCAACCCATCCCAATTCACATCCTCGAAGGCCAATCGTAATACCATATCTACCTCATTAACTATTTTTTTAGATGCAATGATAGTGCGGGTAATAATCAACGGATAATAGAGAAACCCATAATTACCTATTACATATTGATAAAGACAAAATAAGAAAAAAAAACAGATAAAAGTTCTAGATTTTTAATACTTGATAAAAATTATACACAACAATATATTAAATAATTTTCAAACTCTAAAATTCAAATATTTATGTATATATAACTGACTAAAATAATTATTTTACCAAAGATATATAAATATAAGTAGTGTAAAATTAAATAAATATGTATGTATAATATTTTTTTATATGAATATAAATATATATATATATATATATACTGGGGTAGGTACGTTGCGGATTACGCTAATATCATCCCCATACCATACCTATATATTAATGGTGTGATTATTCCCCGCTCTAAACATTTTTTCTGCTTTATCGATTTTTCTCCTCCTCGTTTGGATTGGATAATCATGGATGCTCGTAACTATAGGTTATATTGTTATTCCTAATCTCACCCTCTTGAGTTTTCACTTAATATTGTAGAACTTCTTTGGAGAAAAAAAAAAAACTAACACTAGTGATATGAACTGAAAAAAAAAATGTTCACATGTGATTATATGTATACAAAAGATTTGCTTACTATAGTATCTTAAAAGGATTCATAAATTAAAAATAAGAAAATGAAAAAGAAAACTTAAGGCCTATGTGTCGAGAGAGAGAAAGAGAGAGATATTAGGGTTGCAAAATAATATTGTTTGAAAAAAGAGTAGGAATGTTTTTTTCCCTCAAAATAATTTAGGGTAAATTGTAAAAATTTATTATGAAATCTGGGTGTTCTGCAATTTAAATTCTGATATTTAAATTTCTCAAAATAATATACTGAAATTAAGAATTATTGAAAATTAATAGACTAAGTTGACTTTTTAAATAATTTTAACTAATAAAGGACAATAATATTCTTAAAATTAAGTAAAATGATAATGACTAATATACTTTTAATAAAGAATATTATTATTTTTTTGTTAATAATATTGATCAAAAAATCAATCTAATATATTAATTTTCATAAATTTTTAATTTTATTGTATTATTTTACGATGTCCAAATTTCAACGTTTAAATTGTAGAACACTCAAAATTTAAGATATTTATTTTAATTCACCCAATAATTTATATACTAAAAGGTAATTTCATTCAAGTTTTTTATTTTATACTTTTTTTTTGGGTACAAAATAAAAAAAATTAAAAGAAGGTGCAGCGAAAGCAAAAAGAGGAATGACCATAGACCCTCGGAGAGCATGTGTCAAAATTAGCTATCGTATCTTTTTAAGCATACCCATCCAAATTTCTATTATTATTTTTCTCCGAGTAACTTGTTCTTCTCCCGGGTTTAATTCAGGGTTTAAGTCACGAGTTTATGGTCGCTACCACGACCTGAGTTGGTACCGGGAAAGGAAGGTTCGAAGCAAAAAAAGAGTAAAGAACCGAAGAGTCTGAAAATGGCGAGGCGAGTCCTGCTCCTCCGCCAAAAACCCATCTTCACTGCTCCTTCCATAGCCCAAAACTCCAACCCAATAGCTCTTTCCCACTTCTTCTGCTCCGAGCATGAAACCGACGCTTCCGGGCACCGTACCACCGGGGTTTCGACGGAGAATCACGACCCGTCTAATCTCCGAGACGAGGAACGCCGTGAACAGGTTCGGAAGATTCGAGTTCTTCTCCAACAGGGCCGTACGGACACTGCCCAGAGGCTAATCAAGTCTCTTGTGTCCTCTAAGTCTCTGTTCTCCTCGCCCTCTGATATTTTCGCTCTCTTCTCTGTCGCTGCGCCCGCCGTGAGACCCACTTTCTTGAACTTGATTTTCTCGGCTTGTTTGGAGTCCAAAATGGTATCTGAAGCCATGGAATTGTACGGCATCATGAAGAGAGATGGTACGGTTCCTTCTTTGAGTTCGGTTAATATGTTGCTTGAAGCTTTGGTTTCTATGAAACAGTTTGATAAGATGCTTGAGTTGTTTTCTGATATTGTTGAGTCGGGTGTTCGACCCGATAGGTTCACGTATGGGAAGGCGATTCAGGCTGCGGTTAAGTTGGGGGACATGAAAAGGGCTTTGGAGATTGTGAATTACATGAAGACGAGGCGGGTCAGTCTTTCTGTGTTTATTTATAATGTTTTGCTTGGTGGGTTGTGTAAAGAGAAGAGAATGAGGGATGCAGAGAACCTGTTTGATGAAATGCCTGTGAGAAATGTGATCCCGAATTTGGTTACTTATAATACGCTTATTGATGGGTATTGTAAGGTGGGTGAATGGGAGAAGGCTTTTGATTTGAGAGAGAGGATGAAGACTGAAAATGTGAATCCGAATCTTGTCACTTGCAATTCATTGCTAAGTGGGCTTTGTCGGGCGAGGAAAATGGATGAAGCTAAGCGACTTTTGGAAGAGATGGAGGCTAATGGGTTTGTGCCTGATTGTTTTACTTATAGTGTGCTTTTTGATGGGCACTCCAGGTGCGGCGATAGCGAGGCCTCATTGGCTTTGTTTGAGGAATCAATGAAGAGAGGGGTGAGGATCAATAATTATACTTGTAGCATTCTGTTGAATGGTTTATGCAAAGATGGGAATATGGAAATGGCGGAGGAGGTTTTGAAGAAACTAAGGGGAAATGGTCTTGCTCTGAACGAGGTAACTTATAACACCATGGTGAATGGTTATTGTATGAGAGGTGACATGGAAAGAGCCATTTCCACCATTGGAGAAATGGAAGTTCATGGGTTGAGACCCAATTGCATCACTTTCAATTCCTTGATTGATAAGTTCTTTGAAATGAAGGAGGTGGATAAGGCAGAGGAATGGTTTCAGAATATGGCAGAGAAGGGAGTTTCCCCAGATGTGGTGACATATAATATCCTTATAAAAGGCTATGGTCAAATGAACAAATTTGATAAGTGCTTCCTTATTCTCGAAGAAATGGAGGATAAAGGGTTTAAGCCAAATGTTATAACATACAGTTCTCTCATAAATGGTTTGTGTGGGAGTGGTAGGTTTCTTGAGGTTGAAATAATCCTCAGGGAAATGGTGAGCATAGGTGTTAGACCAGATGCAAAGATATATAATATAATCATTGATGGTACTTGCACAGCAGGAAAATTGAAAGACGCTTTCAGATTTGTTGACGAGATGGAGAAATCTGGGATTAGTCCAACACTTGTGACCTACAATGCGCTTATTCATGGGCTCTGCAGAAAAGGGAAACTAATTGAGGCTGAAGGCTTAGTTTCTAAAATTACAAGTAGTGGATTTAGTCCTGACGTCATCACATATAACTCCCTAATTTCAGGTTACTCAGATGCAGGAAATGCCCAGAAATGTCTTGACTTATATGATACTATGAAGAGAGTGGGCATTAAGCCTACACTTAAAACATATCATCCCCTTATTAGTGGATGCAGTAAGGGAGATATGGAGGTAGTAGAGAGATTATATCGGGAGATGTTAGAGCTTGGTTTGCCTCCTGACCGACTCATATTCAATGCAATGATTCATGGTTATGCAGAGCATGGAGACACTCGAAAGGCAATTGCATTGTACACGGAAATGATGGACCAGGGATTTCATGTTGACAAGATGACCTACAATAGCTTGATTCTGGGGCATTTCAGAGAAGGAAAGTTATCAGAGGTGAACGACATTGTCAACAATATGAAGGCTAATGGACTGGTTCCCAAAGCTTGTACCTACAACTTACTTGTTAAGGGATATTGCGAAGTAAAGGACTTTAGTGGGGCATATTTTTGGTACAGAGAAATGTTTGACAATGGTTTTCTTCTAAATTACAACACATACAATGAGCTTATCTCAGGCCTTCGCCAGGCAGGTAGGATGCTGGATGCTCAGGCCGTCTCCTCAGAAATGAGTGTCAAAGGAGTAGACGATGACAGCTTTACTGAGGATCTTCCTGCTGCTTCCAAATTGTAGGAAACAAATATTTGGGAAGAACTCAAAGGACAGCAGTTTTACTGATAAGAAAGACATGTAATGCTGTAAAAAGGTTTTCCTGTATACATGATTTGTATATTTCACTGGTATATCCATGGAGAATAGTGCTATTGACCCTGTAAAACAATTGGCCAGATAACTCACACAAGCTTGGCAAATAATGCTATTGACCCCGTAAAACAATTGTTCAGGCAACTCATACAAGCTTGGCTAGCTGAAGTTCTGTCTCTTAATTTTGAGGTAAGCAAGAATTGTCTTCTTTACTTTCTTTTTTCCTCTTTTATTTCTGACTCTGAAATCGAAATTCTGGCTTGACTTGCGACGAAGTTTGTTTTGTGTTGAATTATTGGTGCATCGACGCATTACTTATATTGCTGACTTGTCTTGTCACAATATGTTTTCATTGTTGGGACTTGGGATAATTAGACCAATTGAAATGCTGTTCCTAAATGATTGATTCCCTTACCAAATTTTGATTTAAATGCAGAGTTGATGTCTAGAATATTCTGAGGACATTATGGATAGCCTTCCATACGACGTTCACTAAATTTATGCAGCTTGCATATTTGGGTGCTTGGATTTGGACGGTTGTGATTCTTGCGTTGTTTTCAGTCCTTTCTGTTCCTTCTTGTTTCTCTTTGTATGTCATGCTTAAATGCCAAGTCACTTAAAGGAATGGCGAAAGAACAACTTGAATCACATCGAAAATGGTAATACACACCATACACTTATTAACCATCTATTTGTATCAAATTGTCGTCTGGGACGGGAAAAAAATGCACAAGACTGAATTGTGTTAAGCTTAATATTGTACTTTATATTCTCTGTATATGATAGATACAATAATGGTTTTGCTAGTAGATGTAATAATGGTTCTTTGCCATGTTTATGAATCCGTGATATCAATATTTAGAACGTAAATAAACAGGGAAAGTGTTTTCCTTTGACTTCAATTTATATATTTTCTTTTGAAAAATCTCACAAAATTACTTACTAGTGAAACTGAGAAGGATGCCCGATTTTTGACTCCTTTCTCATTACTCTCCGACATACGGTTTACGGATTAGCAAAGGGCTTTTGGCAATATTTGGTCCTTATGTTATTCGTAGATTGGCAACATGGTCCCTAAGTTAATTTTTTTGGCAATTAAATCCATTAGTTTTAAAAACTTTGGTAATTAGGTCATTTTTATTTGTTGATATTAAAATTTTGCTGAAATTGAACATATTTAAGTGAAAAAAATTAGTATTTCACTAACATTAATTAGTTTGGAAGGGAAATAGAAATACATTTTAAGAGAAATTTTAAATTTTTGAGAATTTTTATTTTTTTAATTTTTTATATTATGTTGTTAAATGTTATTAATTTTTAGTTATTATCTTTCCAAATCCCACTAATGTCAGTAAAATATTGATTTTGATATTCAAAAACTTTGCATATGACTTGAAAATACTTAATTCTATCCAATATTTTAACAATTACTTATAAAAAGGCTTAATTGTCAAAATGTTTAGAACTTAGGGACTTAATTACTAAAAATAATAATTGAGGGACCATTTTGTCAATCATGAAAAACACAGGGGGCAATAATGCCAATAACCCATTAGTAAATGTCGCCTTTTATCAATGGTTTTGACTATGACATAAGAGTTCGTTTCTAATTTATGGACCTAAAAACCAAGAGGGCCTGTAACATTTCACCAATGACGAATACCAACATCACATTCTTCTCTTCTTCCATAGTGAAAAATGAGACTGAACAACATTATCTGAAACCCAAACCTTTTTCACTGGCAAAATGCATTACAGATCCCAACCAACCTCAAGAAAGCTAAAACTGATGACCTCCCTTCACAAGATTCTAAAATTCAGATTGGCAACAGATGAGGAAACCCGAGATCAAACAACTGAACAGACTTGTTTGATAAAATTGTGAACTGGAATTTCGAGACCAACCTGTACGAGTTGGAAGAATAGCTTTGGCTGTTACGATCTCAACTACTCCTTCAGATCATCTCATAGTTCAATTTTGTGGTCCGGGCAGCAAATTTATAGTATAATTCCCTGTTCCCTACCAACATGGAAGTACAAAACAAGTACTTACACTGTTACACGCATGGAGCAGTAAAAAAATAAGCGTATAAACACATGAATATATTGTGTGTTTTGGGACAGTGATGAAGTCCTCAACCAGCATTTTGTTCTACTGTACCCACAAAAAAATAATGGTTAAAGAGTTCAACATAACAAAATAAAATAAAAGAACGTCTCTATTCTAACCCCAATAAATAAATAACACTAGTTTCATCAAATTAAACTTATATAGCATTTTAGTGTTATAGATAATTAAAGAACTAATTTGTTTTGCAGTATTAACACTGAAAGAGCGAATAATCTGTTGATAACCTTTATGTTGCAACATGACTAGTTTCACGGTCATGTTATAACATGCGACTAAATATTTAACCTGAATAAGTTTTTCAGTATTTTCTATATTTTCCTTTTATATGCTTTAGGTCACGATTTGTATAGTTGTCAAACGTAAAAATCTGATCATATTAATGCATAGACGGATTCAATTGAGAAAGAATGGGTAAGTGACTCTTTCCTAAATTGGTTTTGAGTATATGTCTATATTTCATTAAGGAAATTCCTTTAATTGAATATTTTATGTGTAATATCTTTTATGGAAGTTTCCTTAACTCATTTGTGCTGATTCTCACTGATTAAAGTTACTCTAATTCATGTTATTAGCTGTCAAATAAGTTTGAGTAACTTATATTTTTATACTAGGAAAGTAATCTGAAAGTTTCATTTTTATGTTACAACATGACTGGGTTGACAGACCATGTTGAAACACGTGGACAGAATCAGCAACTACTTTCCAGATCCATTTTCTAAGTTTAGTAACAAACTTGGTTGATCTTACAAGTCTTCTAATTAATATTAAATACTCTTAATTGTTATTTTGCAGATCTTACACATGAAGGCTTGCTCTCTTCTCTATTTAAAGGCCACTCAAGAGTAGCTTTATGTAGAGAGACCACTTATTGTATTTTTCGGTTTTAAAAGAAAAGTTTTTCTTTTAGCCATATTTTAGACTTAGGAGGTGTTCTAGTCGTTTAAGTGATAGTGGTTCGGGAGAGGTGCTAATTATCTTCGGGTGAAGATCGACTTCAAGTACCTGAAGGGATTTCAGAAGAACGAAGTCAATCTAAAACGAATGGTGCTCGCTAGACAAATTAGTAAAGGAATACATCTATATTACGACAATCAAAAGATGGAGTCTTTTTATTGTATAAGTCAAATTAGTGTTTGTATTCATTCAAACTTTGCTAATAGTATTTATTATCTGAGCGTGACCCCTTGGACGTAGGTTATCGAGAGATAACTGAACCAAGTAAAAATATCTTGTATTATTTTTACAATTTCTGCATTACCACCTCACATAATTAATTAGAAATTAATTTTATTCAATAATACCTGATAAACGGACCTAACAAACACAACATTAAATTCTCCAAATTTTAATTACAGTAAATATATTTTTTCACGTATATTATTTGCAATAGACAAGCTTTTCACTAAAAATTCTACTTTGTTCGTATACAGAGCTAGATCCAAATGGCATTTTTGGGTTAGAAAAAACATACAAAGAAAAAATAAGATAGTTTTATTACCACCTCTCTATTTATTTTCCCAGCACTATTTCTATAACGACATTCTTATTTACAATTTTAAATTTAACTACTACTTTTTATACCCTTAATTTTTCTTATAATATATCTTAACTAATTTAATTTTGTATTTTCTCCTCTCACCCATCTTCCTGCTCATACCCAGACATCATTTTTATTCTTTTCTTCTCACCTCTCTTATACCCTCACCTTTCTTCTTACCAGCAAATTTAGCGGTATTTATCTAGTTGATTGAAATTGGAGATGGTGACGAGTCTGCGCATCTCCTGTAATGGGTTCCTTTTTGAAAAAAAGTTAATTTTAAAAGTTATATGTATATAAATCAATTTAAATTTATATAAAAAAAAAAAAAGGAAAAAAAAAAAAGGAAAGAAAAGCGTTTCGACATTGCATTCTCTTTGCTGCACAACAAATACTTTTCACGGAGGTTTTTAATCATTAGGCTACTCCCTTCCTTCATAAAATGAATCTTGTTACCTGGCTTGGATAAATAAGTTTTCTTTGTCTTATGTACCCTAATCTTTGGATTAGAACCTAACACTAGTTCTTTGGAAAAGCATCGAATTGAACTGTCATTACTTATATCATCATTTTGGAATTAGGTTTTTTAGAAGAATTGTGTTTTAAAGGGGAAGAGTTTTTCTTTACTAAGCATTTAGAAAGAAATGTGGAAACAATTAAAAATAAATAAATTTACACCAAAATGTAATCTCATTCAAGGTTATTTTAGTAATAAAAAGTTCATAAAAAAGATGTGTAATAGTGTAGACAGAAAGATGATAATAAATATACCTAAAAATTAATTTTAAAACAATTGTTCTGTAATATTATAAAAAATTGAATCCACATACTCCAATCCATAATATTTTCCTCAGTTCGAAAATGTATTCCGAACCTATATTATATATATAAGAGGGAGTTACTCTTTTCTTATTATTCAAATTTGGTCAAATTAGCTCATTGGTTTTCTTTACTTTTTATTTTTTTTTTTCAAAATCAATCTATTTCCTTAATAGTTAAACGAGTTGGAAAACCCGCATTTTGATGCGGGTTATATATAAAATTGAATATACAATATTATAATAATAAGTTTTTACAATTATACCATATTTATATAAAGTATGATAAAATATTATTTAGAATACTATAAAATATTTTCACATCGATGTAGTTTGATGAATTTTTTCATAATTTCTGCTTCCTTTTTTTTCGTGATTCCTTTTCGCCGTAATAGGGAAAAAAAACAAATATTGAATATAGTATTTATTAGATATAAAATTAAAAGTCCTTAAAATTAAATATATAAAATATGGACATTTAATACAACCAAATCAAATACATAATAACAACAAAATTTATTAAATAATATTACAAAAAATTCAACTATAATATCTTCTTTTTTTCGTAAGAAAATCTCTATCTCTTTCTTTATCGATAAAAAGAGAACTATTCACCATAAATAAAATAGAACTGATTTTTTTGTATTCTTATATCTATATAATGTGTGTATATATATATATATAAATAATACTATATGATAATACTATTAATATATGGTAGATTTGAAGGACAATGTATTTTTAAATGCTTATTTAATTACCTTAGAAATAAGCTATTTTTAAGGTATGTGAAATAACTATTTCTTGCAGTCATATAAACATCTAAAATATTATTATTAATTATAAAAATTTGTCATATATATATCATATAAGTTGAATAAAATAGACAACTTTATAAGAGAATAATGTAAGACTACCCAAAAAACTACCAGGCCAATAAAGGCTAAAAAATTGAGAGTTAATAAAAATAGTAAAATATTTTTTAAGATAAAATTGAATAAACGATACAAAAAAAAAGAAATATACTAATAAAAAATTAACTATAAAAAAACAATAGAATGATAGGGAAAGAAAAAGACGCTACTCTTAAACACATTTTCTTTAAAATCCTCAATCTTTGATTTTTTGTTTTTTTTTTTAAATAGAATCAGAAATCCATATTATTCAATATATCTTCTTAATAGAGAAATTTTGGAGCCAATATAGACGGCAATTTCTGAGCAACAAATGTATCACTCTATATGAAAAAAAATTTACAATCATCATTGCCAATTATATGAAGGATTATAAGAAAATCATTAAGAATATGTAAAGAAATAATAGGAAAAATATGTAGTTAGAATAAAGGAAAAAGAAAAGAACACATTGAAATAATAAAAAAAAAAAGACAAGAACGATTAAAACTGTGTCTAATGAAGAATCAAATAAAGCAAACCAGTTAAATAATAAAAAAACTAAAACCCATCTCTCAACTAAGTCGAAAATGAAAGACTAATTTCATCATATATATATAGTAGAAAAGATTCCAAGAACAAAGACATAAGAGACACCTACTTTTTTTAAGGGGAAAAAATTAAAATAAAAAGAAAAAAAAATTATTGTTATCTGCGTAAAACATAGAAGTATTTTCTAATTTCTAACATAAAAATGTAAAAAAGACAAAACATTTAAGAAGCTCACATTAATGAATAACAAAATAAAGTCTGACTATATTCAGAACTAATAGCATAAACAGAGGAATAAATGTTGAAACAACATATATTAATTAATCATACAATAAAGTCCAACCAAATTCAGAAACAATAATACAACTTAATAAAATATTTTCAAAGTACATAATAATCAACATGCTAACAAGAAATTAAATGTCTTCACAATAGATAAACAACAAATACAATAAAGATTAAGTAAGGATAGAGCACAACATAACTACAACTTGAACATAGTAAATGAAAAAGAAATAACACACATAATAAATATCTATCATACCTCAAGCAATTCTAAGAAAGAGCCCTTTAAACCAACACTAAGAAGACACAGATTATATAGAAACTAAAATAGGAGATAAAATAGTAGTAAATACAGTTAAGGAAGGGAGTTGTGAACTCAATGAATTCTAAGCAAGAGGTAAGATAGGAATAAGAAAAATGTACAAAGTAGGTAAATAGTCTTAATATATATAGTAAAAAAGATGTCAAAAAAATTAGAAAAAGTATTACAAAAGAAAAAATCCAAATATAAGGCAATAGATAAAATTAACACTTAATAAAAAATGAATATGTTTTTTTAAAATATATATATATATATTTGCCGACTTACAAAACACAAAATTTATACTTTTATATCATTTTTTTCTTTTTAAATATAAATAATAAAGAAATATCATCATAGCATTAAACAAAAAATCTCACCTCATAAATGCTAAATAACAGATTAGCCAAAGGAGAAGTACTAGTTATAATTAACGTAAAAATATCTTTAAAAGATAACAAATATAAAAAAATAAAATAAAATAAATAATGAATAATTCCTTAGAAATTGTCATAAAAAAACCCTAAAACTTTCCAAAAAAAAGTACTAAATAACACATATCAGATCATAAATGCTAAATGATATATCATCTAAAAGAAAAACACATATTATGATTGACACAAAAATATCCCAAAAAAATAAAAAATATCAAACAAAAAATTTTAATAAAAATATTCAGCTCAAAAGAAATACCAAAAATGGAGAGAAGACTACCAAAGAATATAAGTACAATTCAAACCAAAGTGGCCAAATCAAAACCGCTAGATGAAAAATCGGAGAAGAGACTATTAAAAAAAATCATATCAAAGAACATAGAAAGTAGATTATCGAAATAAAGAGAAAAGAGAGGAGTCAAGATTCTAAAAAAATAAAAAAAATAGAGAGAAGAACAATCCTAAATGAGAAAGAGGAAGATAAATAATTCAAAGAGGAGAGAAAGAGAGAAGAACAAATCACAAAAACTAAAGAACAAGAGAGAGAATAGTCATATTCGGATTCAACTCAGAATCCATAAAGCCACTTCGAGAAATGACCAAAAGGACCCAGAACCCATCCTTGAACCAAAGCCAACAAAAAGGGATAATTTCGTCACATACTCACATTTAATGAAATGACCAAAAAAGACCACACTTAACCATGCACGCAAAGCCAGTGCGTAAGGCCAATTTCGGGAAATCACAAATTAAAAAAAAAATCCAAAAAACGTCTTATCAAGTTATTATTGTTAGTACAGTGTTTTCACCCATCATTTTAGTTATACATAAGAATGCCCTCTATCCAATTCTTTTTCTTTTTTGAAATCAATAATTGCTTTCTTAATAGTTAAAACATTATTTTTATTTATTTATTTATTTTTTGGGTTAATGATATTAATAACCTCTGAATTATACCTTAAATATTACTTTGCTCCTTAAATTTTTAACTTACATATTAATGGTCTGTGACTTATGTAATTGTTGCAATATTTTTTTGTCATAAACTGTCAAATATCTAACAGATATAAATCATTACAAATCACATATCTTGGTAACTGTGGTCAAAAACGAAATTTTAACTTAAATAGTAGACTACTAAGATTTATACAATTATTGCAGTAATAATCATTTTCTTGTACAAACTGCTAAATTTTTTTAGAAATGAGTCTTATGCCAAGTGCACAGTTTAGTAATTATAGCTATAAGTAAGATTATAACTCATAGAAGTAAATAATAGCTAATTATGCGCTTTGTCTAGGGCTATTTTCTGCTATAAAAGTAACAGTTTATAACAAATGGATAATTGACGTAATAGTTACATAATTCAAGGGTTATAACTATGTAAGTTGAAAATTTGGAGATAAAGTGATATAATGAGTATAAAATTCGGCAGAGCATGCGCATGCAACCTACCTAATTGGTAAAAATATGTGAGAAAATCTGTTTATGAAAGAGATTATGAGCTTGTTTAGTATTGTTGTTCTGTGCTGTGAGCAAGAAGCAGCTGTAAGAAAAAAAATGTCAAGACATTTGATAAATTTAATTTACAGAATTGTTGTATTGTTTAAAAGCAATATATAGTATTTGTAAACTATAGATTGCGTATGCTATAAAATAATATTTTAAATAATTTGTATTATGACAAAATATTCAGCTTTAGAAAGTAATATTTATTATACTTCTCAATTTCTGCTAAAAATAACAGTCAAAATAGCTTTTAAAATCTTCTAACCAAAAGTAATAACTTAACGAACACCTACTCTATTGATAAATTGTTATTTAATTTTTTTTCTTTCTTCTTCATTATTATAACCTTTCGATTTTTCAATATTTCAAAGTGTTATGCAGTCTAAAACCTATATATTGGCCAATGCCAGAAAGAGAAAGTTAGCGACCAAGTTGAATGCGTCAGGTCGCATGAGAATTTTTAAGATCGAAGTGCGATCTCTTCCGAATGAGTAAAGTGCGACCAGTATGAAAAGAAAACTAGATCAAGCTTCATCAAGTGGATAACCTACAAAGAAAGGGAAACAAGTTTCTGAATAGAGATTGACCAATCATTCTATTTAAGTTATTACCCAATTATATTGTTGCTCAAATTATATTTTCTGATTACACACTTACCCATTTTTATGATTGGGAAACAATGAGCCATCCTCACCTATATGAAGGGAGCTCAGTGTTGATGTAAGGGGGCTCTAGGCTACACTCTGTATTTTTCTCTCTTTGGATTCTCACCTTAAGACTTAAAGAAACTCTTATAATTCTCTAGAAAATAGTGAAGAACAGTGGACGTAGGCTCATCTTTTTTGGGGTCAAACCACTATAAAATTTTTGTTTCTTTATTTGCTTTGATTTATCAACCATTTTTACACACAAACCACATCTTGTAATTTCTTAAATTCGTTGTTGACAAAACCTCCATCAACAATTGGCGCTAGAAGGAGGGCTATTCCAACAAAAAGTTTGTCAATTTCGCTTCTTCAACAATAGCAAACACCAAAAACACTACCAGAAATGCCAGAACTAGCCAAAACCAATACCAAAGTACTACTGCTACACAGCTTGATCCTACTCAGGATCAGTCTATTGTGACTGCATCAGAAAACATTGTCGAGAGATAGGATCACATGGAGGAGGCACTGGTGAACCTTCAGAAAATCACTAATCAGATTAATGATTCTCTACGACGATTTGCTGAGGGACAGATGGTGACTCCACCATAGCACGAATGTCCCAGAGAACGTCCTGCTTAACTACCTGAGAGAGGAATATAGATCCTAGAGACATGGAACTATGACCAGTACAGAGCCCAGCAGGAGCGTCATGGAGATCGCACCTCCAAGAGAAAAGGCAAGGTTGCAGACTTATCTCTGGAATCTGGTACTAAGAGTTTAAGCACTGATCGTGATCGTGGATACCTTCTCGAAGAGCAACCGTCAATCGTGACTGTCTAAATAATGAGTAAAAACGTCAGTCGAGAAGCGTCTTTGAAAAGATTAGTAGGGAGTAGAGACAGAATCCTGCAGACCTGAGATAACACCTTAAACAACGATGTAGTCATGAGTAATCCACATCGCATCATAATGACCGAAGTCAATCTCGTCGCACTATTACATTGGAATCTTCATAAAGGTCATAACAGACCCTGCCTGACCAACCTGCCTTATATCGTGATAATGACCAAAGGCCATCCTTGCTACTGGTAAGAGATAATGTTCTTCCTCCGAACGTCGATGTTCATAATTTGAGGATCGCATTAGATGCACTTGCTGGTTGGGACGATGAGTTCGCTGATGGGTATCGTCAATTGTCATTCAACGAGGAAGTCTGAGCTGCTGCCTTACCTACTAGATTTAAACTTCCCACCATAAATACTTTTGATGGGAAAACTGATCCACAAGATCATATAGATCACTTTAGTGACCAGATAGAACTTCATAGTGTCAATGATCTCGCACGTTGCAGACGTTTTTCTATAACTCTCACAGAAGCAGTGAAGAAGTGGTTCCGAGGACTTAAGTCCGGTCCAATTTCATCCTGGCAATAACTTCAGACTATGTTCTTGAGACAATTCTAGGCTGCGAAGAATTTACTGTTCCACTTATCAGTCTGTCTGCTATTCGGCAAGGTCTGTAGGAAACTCTACAATCTTACCTCAACCACTTTACCTCAGAGTTGGCAAAGGTCAACAACCCACTTAAAGAGGGATTTTTAACTCTAATGATGGTTGGGGTGTGACTAGAAACTAAACTCTGGGAAGAGTTACTTGAACGAGAATGCAGAACCCTTGAAGACTTCTATCGAAAAGTTAATTGGCATCTGAGGGTGGAATTTTCACACAAGAATCTTCATAAGACAAAGAAGGAAAGAGGAAAAGATGCTACTAAAGATGCGACTACGACCAACAATAATAATAACAAGAAGTCAAACAAAAGAAGTAACGAACAATCAACTGAAAATCAGCCCAAATAGAAAAAGTAGGAGATTCCAAGAGCTCCCATGAGATTCAACAACTATACTGAACTGAACACACCTATAGATCATATCTATGTGGTCACAAACCAGCAGGAGTGATATTGTCAACTGGAACCGATAAAATAGGATAGAGCGAGGCATGATCCCAACAAGTTCTGCCGGTATCACAATGACATTGGATATAATACCAATAACTGCTATGCCTTGAAGAATGAAATCAAAAGATTAATTAAAGAAGGGTGGTTGCGGTAGTACACCAGGCAGAACAATGAAAGGCGAGAAGAAAACCAACAGTGACCTCCAGAAATTCAACGCGAAGTACGAACTATTTTTAGAGGACCGCATGTTGGTGGAGATTCGAAGAGGGCACAAGATAAGTATATACAAGAAGCTCGACAATAGCCGTTGACTAATGTCATGCACCTTGAGCAGCGACCATAAAAGCTTCAACGGGTATCGGATATGGATATTACCTTCACGGAGCAGGATGCGAGGGATTTCCATTACCTGCATAATGATGCATTGGTCATAAAGATCAACTGTGGAAGCATGCAGTTATGGTGAGTATTGGTCGATAATGGAAGTGTTGTCGATATCTTGTACTATGACACCTTCAAGAAGATGGGATTAAGTGAAAGCGACCTAAAGTCCACTGTCACTCCACTTTACGGATTCACTGGTAACAGCACAATGCCTAGGGGTATGATTGAGTTAATGGTCAATGTTGGAACTTATCCTAGGGCTTCAACGATAATAACTCAATTCTTAGTTGTAGATTACCCCTCTGCTTTAATGTTGTACTAGGAAGACCAATACTGAGGAAACTTCGAGCAGTCACTTCAATCTACCACCTCGCTATGAAGTTCCTGACTCAACATGGAGTAGGCAAAGTGCGAAGCAACCAATATGATGCGCGGACTTGTTATAATAATTCTTTAAAGCTTGCAGCAAAAGATGTGGCATCTCACACAATGATGGTCCAGCTACAAGGTGAAGCATCAAGTGATGAATCATTCGAAGATCTCAACCCTCGAGAAATTGATGGAGAGGTCAAGAATAGACCTATAGAAGACTTGGAAGATTTGTCAATTAACAGGTCGTCGAAGGTTCTAAAAATCGGAACGAAGTTTCAAGAACCTATGGAGCTTCATTGGTTGCTTTTCTGAAATCAAACTTGGATATCTTCGTATGGCAACATTCGGATATGGTGGGGATTGATCTAAATATTATGTGTCATCGCCTTAACATAGATACAACATAAAAGCCTATGCAACAGAAAAAAAGAGCCATGAATCCAGAATGCTACATCGCATTGAAAGAAGAGGTAGAAAAGTTACTCAAAATTGGATTCATCAGGGAATCTTTTTACCCGAACTGACTTGCAAACCCAGTTTTGGTAAAGAAACCTAACGGAAAGTGGAGACCTTGCATTGATTTCACCAACCTCAACAAAGCATGCCTGAAGGACAATTTTTCCCTTCCAAGAATCGACTAGCTTGTAGATGCGACGTCGAGGCATGAACTCTTAAACTTTATAGATACGTATTCTGGATACAATCAAATCCCTATGTACGAGCTAGATGAGAAGCATACCTCGTTCATCACTGATCGAGGATTGTACTGTTACTAGAAGATGCCCTTTGGACTCATAACGCAGGAGCGACTTATCAGCATCTTGTCAACATGATGTTTGCAAAATAAATTGTCAAGACAATGAAGGTATATGTTGATGATATATCAGTAAAGTCAAAGAAAGCTAAAGATTATGTCAAGCATCTTGATGAGATGTTCAAAATTCTTCGAAAATATCATATGAAGCTGAACCCCCAGAAGTGCGCATTCGGGGTAGGATCTAGAACATTCCTGGGGTTCATGATTAATCAGCGAGGCATCAAAGCTAACCCTCAAAAGATACAAGTACTAATTGATATGCAATCTCCTCATAAACCCAAAGATGTGTAGAGTTTGGCGGGAAGAGTGGCTGCACTGAGTCGATTTGTATCCAGGTCAACTGATAAATACCAACCATTCTTCGAAGTATTGAAGGGTTCGAAGAGGTTCCAGTGGACGGAAGAATACAAGTAAGCGTTCTAAGAATTAAAAACACACTTGGGTTCTCCTCCACTCTTATTGAAACCAAACCTGGGGGAAGAGTTATACTTATATCTCGCTGTTTCCAAATATGTGACAAGTAGTGCGTTAATTTGAGAAGAAAAAAATTTACAGTGACCTGTATATTACGTAAGTAAAAGATTATTTGATACCGAAAAAAGATATCCAAAGATAGAGAAGTTGGCGTTAGCACTCATCGTCGCATCCAGGAAGCTTCGACCTTATTTTCATGTGCACTCTATCAAAGTTTTCACGAATTTTCCATTAAAACAGGTTCTACAAAAACCTGAGTCTTCAGGATGACTACTTAAATAGGTCATTGAGTTGAGTCAATTTGACATCAATTTTCAACCTCGCATTGCGATTAAAGGTCAAGTTTTCACAGATTTTATTGCAGAGTTCACGTATGATGTCAATCTTCCCACAGAAGTGATCGAAAAATCTGCTATACATTCATCAAGATTGTGGAAACTTTATATCGATGGATTGTCAAACGAGAATGGAGCTGGTGTGGGCTCGGTACTTATCAGTCCTGAAGAGCATAATATTCATTGTGCACTTCACTTTGAATTTCCAGCGTCGAATAATGAGGCAGAATATGAAGCACTGATAGTTGGGCTAAAGCTCGCACAAGAAATGAAGGTCGATATGATTGAGGTATACAGTGATTCCTAGTTGGTTGTTTGTCAAGTGATCGACGATTATCAAGCAAGAGGAGGAAGAATGATGGCCTACTTATAGGAGTTACAATGACTGTTCTCAACATTTACTACCTATAACATTCAACTTCTTCCTCACATTAAGAATACTTGGGCAGATAGTCTAACTAAGCTCGCCTCAACGAAAGATGCAGAACTATTAAAAGTGGTTCCTGTCGAGTTTCTTGCGAAACCGAGTATCTAAGAGAGCTCCAAGTGACCATACATGTTACTAAAAGACTATCGTAGATAAATCCTATCATGAAGTATCTACAAAATGGTGATCTTCCCAAAAACAATGACGATGTAAAGCAACTTTGAATGAAGGAAACTTGCTATATCATCTATGACGGGAAGCTTTATCGAAGAAGTTTCAGCTCACCATTATTATTATGTGTTGATGAAGAAAAAACACACTATATTATAAGGGAAATTCATGAAGAAATATGAGAAAATCATTCAGGGGGGCAGGCACTTGTGAACAAGGTTCTCAGACAACTTGCTATATCATCTATGATGGGAAGCTTTATCGAAGAAGTTGCAGCTCACCATTATTATTATGTGTTGATGAAGAAAAAACACACTATATTATAAGGGAAATTCACGAAGAAATATGAGAAAATCATTCAGGGGGCAGGCACTTGTGAATAAGATTCTCAGACAAGGGTATTTTTGGCCAACTATAAAGAAAAATACAATGAAATTTGCCAGGAGGTGTGACAAATGTCAATGATTTGCAACTGTTCCTAGAATGCCACATGTTCCTCTAACTCCAATGACTAGTCCATGGCCATTTGCAGTATGGAGAATTGATATTATCGGAATGCTTCTATTGGCGCGAGGTGAATTGAAATATACAGTGGTTGCAGCCAATTATTTCCCTAAGTGGACAGAAGCTGAAGCCTTGAGTACTATTTCTGCAAAGAAGATGATAGATTTTGTTTATAAATCTATAACTGCCATTATGGTATACCACATACTATAATTTCTAACAATGGGAAATAATTTGACTGCAATGAATTTCGTAACTTCTGCAACAACTTAGGTATCAAGAAGAGCTTCTCTGCTGTTTTTCATCCACAAGCCAATGGACAGGTCGAAGCTATAAACAAGATACTTAAACTGAACCTAAAGACAAAGCTGGAAGAGCACAAATGAGCTTGGCCAGAAGTGCTTCCTGAAGTATTATGGGCTTATTGCACCACTCAACGAACCACTACTGGAGAGAGTCCATTCTCTTTAGCTTATGGATATGAAGCAATGGTGCCAGTAGAAATCAATGCAAGCTCTCTACGATGATTTGCTTATGAGCAGGATCAGAATATTGTGCTAATGAGGATTGAGCTCAATCTTTTAAAGTCAAAAATAGACAATTTGAAGTTAGTGATCTTATTTTTCGACAAGTTCTACCTAATAATAAAGAGCACGGTGTTGGTGTATTTGGACCTTCTTGGGAAGGACCATATGTTATTGACGCCGTTATTCAACTTGGGACATATAAATTAGCTCGCACTGGCGGACAAAAGATCGAACATGCTTGGAATATAGAATAACTTCGTCGTTATTATCAATAAATCTTCATGTATATCTTCATATATTTTCAACAGCCTGGGGGGCATCTTGTCATTCATCATCAGTCATCAATAAAGATGTCATTTCTTCAATTATTACTTCGATTTTATTTTCAAGAACTTCGATTTTATTTGGTTCATTTTTTATAGATTTTATGACAGTCTTCGAACACCATAAAACTCGGAGGGTAGTGGGATCAGAATGTTATCTCCTATTTGCTTCCTAAGGAACTATGTAAATATTCATTTAGAGGGGTCGAAACGGAATTTTAGATCGCTGAATTTCTAAAAATTCTTAAAATCTTAGGATTTTCTCCTCGCTGCATGCCATAGCATGTCGTATTACGCAATTTCCCTTCTCGAACAACAAAGTAAGTAAGCAAAACGTTCATTATTCGAAGTGATATATTGCTATATTTTATTTTGCCATGGAACTTCTGAAAAATAGTATTGAGTTCGTATCACTCATACTTGTTATTTTCTTAAGTGACCTAACCTATCCTAACACTTAAACCCCGTTTTAAGTTAGTTAGATTCGAATCACAATAGCGTACCGATCAGTCACCTAGTGATTGACTACTTGGTTAAATTATGCATCTTTATATTACAATGCAATATGTTTTGATTATTTTATAGGTATAAATATTTAAAAAAAAAACAAAAATAATTATGCAAATATGCTTGCTCCACCGTTTGTAGTTTTTCTTGCAGCTTCGGTTTCCTTCTAGCTCTAGACAAGCTCGACCACATCTTCACCAAGGATGGAAAAGTCAAAATCTGGATGCTCGCAGAAAATATTGTATATTATGGTTGATGAGGCGATGTCGTTGGCCTTTTCTTCGAGCTCCTTACCTTCAGTGTCCCTAAACTTTTCTATAGCTTTATGAGCCACATTTTCTGTCGCCTCTTTCAGAGCATCTGGATACTCAGAGATAGTCTTCTCAAGTTCTTTGATTTTTTCCTCGAGCTTCTCTTTTTCGAGCTTTTCTTTGGTCAAGTCCTCACACAGCTGCTGCTTCTCCAACTCGAAGGAGTTTTTCTCTTTCTCGTGAGTCTTCTTCAAGTCTTCGAATGCCTGGGCCATTTATTCGACCTTTTTTCCTTTCTCCATGCATTTAACGACTGGGTCATACATCAAAACAACAGCTACAACAGTTTGAAAATATCACACATCAGTACAAGAAAAGAGCGCCAAAGAATAAAGATAGAAGATACTTACATTTGCCAACATTCTCATCTCAGCACTGAAAATGACCTTAGCTGATCATTGTTTCATCCTCTGCCAACCTTCTTCAGAAGTGAAGCTATCGATAAAGGCTGCGCTCAAGCCAGGTTTTCTGGCAGTTGGTGAAGGAGTGTGAAAAGCTTCTCGTCCTTGTCGGCCTAGCTCAGTCCCTCGGAAGTTGCTGTTTCCTTGGATGGCTCAGGCTGGCTCACAGTTTCAGAAGGCTGAGGAGGAGGCGAGCTTATAGAGACATCCTCGAAGGTGACTTTTCCCTTTTTTGAGGCGTCGACCTTCTCTTTCTCTTTCGTCGAGGAGAGAGGTATGCAGTCTAGTGTCTTGGACCTTGCCATTAACCCCAGTGTTGAAGATGGTGCGTGCAGTCCGCTGCCAATTGTCATTTTTGTACAGATATGATTAGTTAGTATGCGAGGTATGTAATGCGATAAAGAGAAGGAATAATAGAAAAATTACCTTCTTGCTGCTGAGAAATTGGCGGCGTTAGAGCTTTTGGAAATGGCAGTTCTAGGACAAAAGGAGAGGCAGGTGCTTTTCGTTTCCTGGGTTTAGAAGACGAGGCACCTGCTTCTTTTTGTTTCCTCTGCTTCTTCTTCTAGCTTGAGGGTTTAGTTGGGTGATTGGCAGAATATGAAAGAATGGCTCCTTTTGAGAACAGCCCGTAAGTGACCAGGTTTTTGGTCTACCTAAGCTTCTTCCAATCAAATTCTTCAATTGGAAGGTAATTTATTTTAAACACCCTTGCGAGCTACTCTTTGGAGAGTCCTGGACGCTCCCTATTATTTGTGATGACATATGAATAGGATCAGATTGATATATTTATATAAAGTAAGCTATAAGTTGAAAGTTACCTACCAGGATTTTGAAAGAAGCCATTATCCACGTAGTCAAAATGAAAAAATAGGTGTTTCCACTTTCCCATGTTATTGCAGACTCTATAGATGGTTTTTATTGCTTGATTCGACTACTTGCATGCATAGAAGAAGCCGAAATCTGATGGGTTCGACTTCACTTGGTAGAACCAAGCAAACTCTTTAGGTGTGGGAGATTCTAGACCTAATTTATGGTATAATATGTACAAACCTACCATGTATCTATATGTGTCTAGGGTTAGTTAAAAGGGGACAACTCCATAATAGTCGACGATCGATTTGATATATGGATGGAGTGGGAGGTGGACACCACATCTAAGAACTATGTCTGAGAATAAGGCGATTCTATGGAGAGGTGTGTGTGATCGATTGAATTCTGTGGGTAGGCGAAAGGGGACGTCGATTTTATAATCAAATACAATCTTTTTCAGCTTGTTTTTTGTACAGCTCATCTTTATATCGGTACATGACTAGTTTTCTTCTACATAGTTATAATCCGTTGCAAATGCAAGGGCATCCCTAATGTGCTGAGGCCATTGGTCTTGAGGGAGGTCGCCTATACGAGGACTACTTTGCCTGGTCTCGGTTATTTCTACTTCAGGTTATGGCTCAAGGTAATCTTTGAGATTAATAGAGCTAATGCTTGTATTAGAGAATAACGATTCCCCTGAGAATGCATTCCTTTCCCTAAGTTTCTCGTTACTAGACATCTGAATGAAGAAACAAGAGATGTATTTAGTCCTATGCGAGTATCAATTATACTTGCTATATGTGAGCAATTTGGGGCCATAAACCCTAGGATTGCACCAATAACAAGCTGTTCATCAAATTTTTTCTAATCAATCTATAGATTCATCAAAAATTGTTCGACCAACTCTTTGATAATTCGTCACTCGATTGGTTTTGGTTTTCGAATGTCAAGGTTTCAGATCTTAGATTTCTTCTATGGGTTCGTCTATCAATCGTCTAAAAGTAATTTATTTGTTAAGTTAATGGAGAAATTCTAAGATATGCCCATTTTTCAGTTTATCTGAATATAGGGATAAGTTTATGTTCAGGACATTCATGCTCTATGGTTCATCTTTCTATTTCTAAAGATGAGCTCTGTGTGGGTTCTCTGGTCCTATGAAAATTGAAGAGCAATAATTCTTTAAATAAAAGAGGGAGAGAGAATGTATGCTAACCTTTTTTTAGAGACTGAAAAATCGAGACGGTCTGAGGGATTTTGGTAATGACTTTGCTAGAGAAGACGATGAATTTGTACGAGCTGAAAAGTGATTAGGGGCACCGAGAGGATTTCTATCTTATGGACGTTTCAAATTTCAGAAGAAATGAAAGAGGAAAAGGAGACAATAGGGTTTAAACTTTGAAGGAGAGGTAGATGGATTCGATATATATATTTCAAGCATCATCAAATCACAGCTGTAGATCAAGGCATTTAATTTTCAGATCTAATGAATTCACGCGGGAGTTAATTTTCGAAATTAAATGAGTATTTTTTTGAAATTTGAAACATCTTGATTTTAAACAATAGCTGACGTCATTACTATCATCGCTTATGCTCGAAAAATGGAGAAGTCTCCTCGAATTTTGCTAATCTCCTGAGAAAAGGTGACATATGGTTGCGTCAGTCAGGAAAAAGTACGCATGGATAAGATTTAAAAATTAGCGACTCTTCAAAGGTTTCAAGATGACCTCATAATATCGCATTCTTAAGCTCGCACTTATCAGGGAAGAAAGCCCCATTTGTCCTAAAGAACAAATGCAGCTGGGGGGGCAATTGTTATGCGGTCTAAATTCTATATGTTGGTTAATGCCAAAAAGGGAAAGTTAGCGACTAAGTTGAGTGCGTCAGGTCACATGAGAATTTTTCTGATCGAAGTGCGACCTCCTCCGAATAAGTAAAGTGCGACCAGTATGAAAAGGAAACTAGATCAAGCTTTATCAAGCGGGTAACCTACAAAGAAAGGGAAATAAGTTTCTGAATAGAGATCAACCAATCATTCCATTTAAATTATTACCCAATTATATTGTTACTCAAATTTTATTTTCTGATTATACACTTACCTCTTTTCATGATTGGGAAACAATGAGTCATCCTCACCTATATGAAGGGAGTTTAGTGTTAATGTAAGAGGGCTCTAAACTACACTCTGTATTTTTCTCTCTTTGGATTCTCACCTTGAGACTTAAAGAAACTCTTGTAATTCTCCAGAAAATAGTGAAGAACAGTGGACGTAGGCTCATCTTTTTTGGGATCAAATCACTATAAAATTCTTATCTATTTATTTGCTTTGATTTATCACCCCTTTTCACACAAAGAATTCAAGCTTTTTCTGCTAATGGAAATATAAAGAAATCCAGCCTTAACTGCCATCTTAGCCTCTCATGTGGCAATCTGCCCCTGTTAAGGCTATGCTTAATATAGTGGTTACAATAACTTTTAAAATCTGTTGACCAAAAGTAATAATTTATTGAACACTTTTCCCCTTTTTTGTTTGTTTTTTTTCCTAACTGCTTTTGAAAGATAAAAGCAGATCTAGAAACAATCCTAAATAGGTTTATATCGTACCAGTTTGTACTATACGTATATATTATATATATATATATATGCACCATTTGAGTAGGTTTTTTTTTTTTGCAATTAAAATTAATCATACATGTCTTTTTATAGTAAAAAATAAAGAGAGAAAGAGCATTAAATAATATGTATTTATTGTTATTCTTTTTTTCAAATACTCAAATCATAGTAGCTATTAGATATTGATCTAACGGCTAAAAAAAATACCTATAAATAGGTTAAAAAAAACTAATAGATAATGCTCCTATATATATATATACACAATAGTTTTTTTCTTTTACCTAAGTATTGTTTTGCCTAATTAAGATCACATTTTTTTCATGGTAAAAGGTAGAGAAAAAGAACATTAAATAATATGCATTTATTGTTATTATTCTTTTTTTTTTCTCTAACTATTCAAATCATGATATCCGTTAGATAAAGATTCAATGGTTAAAAAAAAAAATCTACAGATAGGTAAAATAAAAGATACCTACTAATCCTTTTTTTTAAAAAAGATACCTCTACTGGATAATGATTATAGGCCACAGATGTAATCTCTTGAGGGGACTGGCCTTGTTCATATTTTGACCTTCACGTGTCATATTTTAACCAATTTATGTTATCTTGAACATGACATATATTGCTTAAAATATGAATGGGATTGGTCCTATCAGCGAGACTATATCCATCCTCATGATTATATATGTATATATATATATATATATATATATATATATATATATATATTTATATATATAGTTGCCAATCCAGTTTGTATTTCTTTTATTTATGTGTAGGTATTTTTTTTGCCAATAGTAATCCAATGATAATAATGAAGTGCATGAAAAAACGTACATCGTTAATGTTATTTCTCTCTCTTACTTTGTACTACAAAAAATGTACATGATAAATTTTCATTGGTCAAATTAGTACCTATGTATAGGTAAAAAGAAATATTTATTGGATTGGTGCCCTTTGGGCTTGTTTGCTAATCACTTATTTAAACAGTTTTTTGTTTTTTTAATCAAAAAAATGGAAATAATTTTTAAAAGTATGTTTGGTAAAACTACTTTTGTTTTTCGTTTTTTTAATTTGATAACAAAATTTTTAAAATTTTGATAACAAAATTTTTAAAATTTTGAAAACAAAAATTTTTTACTTTCAAAATTTTTGAAAATAATTTTTTAGAAATACTCATATCAAAATTCAAACATATCTAGATTCACGTCACTATTTCTTTTTAATATTTTCTCTCTCATCACCATTTCTCTTGTCATTATCTCTCTAACCTCACGTAAAGGTAGTATTTTTTTAAATATTTTTAAACATTATATTTTTCAAAATAAAAATTTTAAAAGTGGCATTTTTTCAAAATATAATTGTAAAATTTGGTAATTGTTTTCAAAAAAATCCTATAAATATTTAGAAAAATATCATTTTTAAACTTTATTTAGAAAAATACCACTGATGAAATTTATTTATATAGATACCACTTTTCTCTCTCCTATTTTCTCCTTCCTTTTTCCTTTATTACACTTCCTTTTGATTTTTATTTTCAAAAGTAAAAAATACTAATTACCAAATATGTATTTATTTTTTTATTTTAGAAAACAAAAAGTACAACATTATTATCAAGCACATTTTTATTTTTAAAATGCAAAAAACAAAATAAGAAAAATATTTTTATTTTTGTGTTTAAAAAAAACAAAAAATAAACATATTACCAACCAGCACCTATATATATATATATATATATATATATGTTTACCTAACCATTTTTTGGGTGAATGGTAAAAAAATAGCCTCAAATTTTAACATTTTATAACATAAATCCTGAAATTTATATTCTATAAAATAATACTCGAAATTGAGAATTTTTAAACATTAATATCCTAAATTGACTTTTAACTAATTTTTGTAATAAAAAATAATAATATTTTCTATAAAAATTAAATCAATCGTTATTATTCTTTTTAATTTTTTAATTTTGAATACATTATTATTCTTTATCGGTTCAAGTTATTCAAAAATTTCAAGTTAGATAATTAATTTTTAAAAATTTTAATCTCAAAATATTATTTTATAAAAATCTAAATTTGAGAATTTAACTGAATAGCACTCTAAACCTCGGATTGCCGAATATTTTTATTTTGAAACAAAAGCATTTTTAAAGCTTAAACCGTCAAATCCAATTCGGCATCACTTGCCCTTTGGACAACTCAAATTCCAAGTCCACTACCTCACTCCAAATCAAAGCTTTGTCAATGGCGGATCCTTCTAGACCGGTAACTGGTTATCCGGCTCAGAGCTACCCTCTTCCTCCAACGGCCGCAGCCAACTCCAACCCCAACCCCAATGGCGTCGGCTACCCTTACCCTGCCGCACCCCAACCCCCATACCACCACCCATACCCCAACAACCCCAACCCCAACTACGCCTATCCCTACAACTACGACGCTTCACGCGCCACCTTCCTCCGCCGCCTCATTGCCGCCATGATCGCCTTCTTCATCATCTCCGCCTCCATCATCTTCATCATCTGGCTCGTCCTCCGCCCCCGCCTCCCCAAAGTCCGCGTCGATTCCCTCTCCCTCACCAACTTCAACACCTCGTCCTCTCCCGCCATCTCCGGCAACTGGGACGTCGGCTTCGCCGTCTACAACCCCAACAAGAAAATGAGCATTACCTACGACGAGATTGGCTCCGAAGTTTTCTACAAGTCGGCCTTCCTCTCCGAGACCCGAATCTCGCCCTTCTCTCAGGGGACCAGGACCCAGACCGCCATCAACGCCACCTTCTCCGCCGCCAATTCCTACGTCGACGATTGGGTCGTTAAGGGCATCGATGCGGACCGTGGTCGCGGGACTGTGAATTTCAACGTTAGGGTTTTGGCCAGAGTAGGGTTCAGGACCGGGGGCTGGAGACTGAGAAGGCGGTTGCTTAGGGTTTTGTGCGAGAACGTTGGGGTCGGTCTCTCTTCGAGTAGTGGGTCCGGGAAGCTGGTTGGCGGAGCAAGGGAATGCCGGGTTGGTATTTGAGTATTTTGATTTTTCAGATTTTCTTTCCCTGTTTTTGAAAATGGGATACAATTTGAGATGATGATGATGATGGTGATGAGCTAGTTGTAGTTTAGTTAGATGTAAATGAATGACTGTATAGATTCTTGGCCAATTTTATTATGGTTTTTTCGTTTAATGTGTTTTCATTTTTTAAAGTTTGTTGTTTTCGGAATTTATATCTTGAGATTTTTATGTCTGGTCTTTTTGCCATGAACATATATGATTGTAGGTGTTGGAAATCTCGGACTGAGATTAAGGAAAGATTGTGTGGATGATTTTAGGGGATTAAGAGTTGCTGTTTTTAGGGATTAGCTGTCATTTTTTTGTTAGCTATAAATAGTCGTGTATCATGTGTGATTAGACTGAATTCTAGGAGGTTTTATTCTTTGATTTGTTTC
>JXTB01000007.1:1706221-1738694 GCA_002914805.1 Parasponia andersonii
TTTAACTGATTGTAAAGGCTGTAGTTAGCCTATATATATTCTGTAATTTTTCAGTGATGATTATTAAAAATTATTTTGAGCTCTTATCATCTTTAATAGGAGTAGGAGATCATAATTTGAATGGCATTTCGCTTTAAGCGATTATGTGTAGAAAGTCTTTGCTTTGGTAATTGTTAGCTGAAGGGGCAATTTTGTAGTTGATAAGTTGGCGGTGAAGATATAGTGGACGGGTGGATTTGTTAAGACCCTCTTCATTAGTAGTAGTGTTTCTATTCAATTAGATTTGACTCTTGATTAAGATTTTATTTATGTTATATTCTTATTTCATTATCAGACTTCCTTTTGGGCAATTCTTCTTGATGGACTGGAATGTGGCACCAGTTTGTCTCATAACTTTTGGGCTAGCTTACAATTATGCAATTAGTCATTGCTTTTTCAGTTTTCCTCAAAAGCATGGTGAATACTTTTAGCAAAAATTGAATGATGGATGACTTGATTATCAAATGCCAAATCTGATAGTGAGACAAAATGCGGAATGAGATGCCTGTATGCGAGTCCTTTCTTAGAGAGGAATGAGAGATTTGTGGTAGGCATATGGAAGAGGTGTTATATAGCTGGCAAAACATATCACCCTGTTTCGCTTCTGCCCTTCCTCTCTTGTGATTGTGGCAAAGTAGATGGTTTTAAGGATCTTGTGGTAAGTGTAAAGGATGTGCAACAGGAGGCTGTTATCGATCATGGTAGTTAGTAGTTACTAAGTGATATTGTGTGTCCAAGAATTTGAGATTTGGGTTCAAAGACCATCTTAACGTAGCTGTTTATAGACTTGTTTGGAGCAGTTATATAGTGATACTTTGAGGCTAACAATCTTTGAGGTTGAATTTTTTGTGTTTAAGAACTTATATACAAAAGAATTTTGATGATGTGCGCGATATTAATTATGAAAAATATGAGCAGATGACAAGTTCCGCGAGGAAACATGAGAGAAATGATAGGGTGTTCACATTGTTGTTTGTAGGCCATAATAACCCGCATCATTAGTCACTGTTTAGGGCAAGATTAATTAAGGTATTATTTGTTAAATTGTTTTCCATTAGAAAGGTGATTTTGGGCATCAGATAGATACATGTTGACTTTTAAGTAGTCTGACGTGGAAAAGCAACTACTCCCTCCTACCTTAGGCCACTTTTAGAATCACTGTTACCTTTGCTGTTCCATTTATGCTTTTAATTTTCTCATCATTCATACCTGCTTTATCTTGTCAGTTGAAAGTTCAACCTGAGTAGAGCTTTTGAATCCCTTTGAAAAGTGATACCTTTTTATTCTTCTCGCATTTTACCCGGTTTGTCAACTTCCCAATAGATGGATGTTGTAAGGCTTTTTCTTTTTAAAAGCACTTGTCAAGCTATCCGTTGCTATAAGAGTGATATGGAACTGACAGTGAATCTTGTATTCTGGTTCGGAGTTTAGCTGAACTTATTGTCTTTCCCCTCGAGTAATATTGCATGGTCTTAATTGGAGGTTGTGAGTTGATCCTTAAGAGAACTTTTTGTTTGTTCGGTGGATGTTGGATTCTCAGATTTCTGTTGTTAGGGTTCTATATTCTCCTCAGTTTTTTGGAAGGCATTGGATTCTCAAATGAAGCTATCATGGTATTTCGGAACTCTTTCTTAAGGCTCTAACTTGGCTTTTGATTGTTTTTTATTGATTAATAGCTCAACTAAGACATGCAAGACATCAGTGCATGTGGCTTTTGAGGATTCTGTGATTTTTGCTGCTACAGATAGATTGGTGCGCAGCGGCTATTTAGTGCTTTAGTTCGGTGATACACTTCACTGTAGGCACAGGAATTGGGGCTTGCCATATGTAGTTTGAGACCTTAAACTGCACTCGTAATGTTTAGGTTCTTTTAAACAGCCAATTAGCTAGTACTTGTGTGACAGGAGAACCATATCAGTTAAGAATACTTTACAAGGCTCTATTTGATAAAAGGCTTTATGACGGTTTGGTAGCATTTGTCTGGGGTTGCTTGTTTTTTGTCATGAAATGTATTTCTAGTTAAGGCTTGGGAGGATAGTTGGCTTCCAAGAAGACCGTCTGCTATATGATTTTTTTTACTTATTAAAAAAAGCAACGAGTAACAGCAGACCAGAATTTGTGACAAGAAGAAACTACTTGGCCTCATTTAGTTGAAGAGAAGTATTCTGCCTCACTGAGTTGCCTAGGCCACATTAAACGTCTGTTCTTCTATAATGTTGTATGAATAAACAACATAGAATCGATCACCGAACCTCGTTCATAAGTTGCTGGAGTGCACATGAAGTACAACTGTGTTACAGGTCTTTTCTTCACCAGTCTTTCCTTGTCCTGCACAATAAGCTAGTTCTGAATTTGTGAATGAATAAAATCTTTTCTGGAAAATCAAGTTTATGTACCTGAAATTTTAATCGAGTTCTTCGGTCTTTATGTTTAGTTTATCTTTTTGGTGAGAACATATGAAGAGATTTAACTACACATGGATTTTTCTATAGACTTTAATGTTCACAATTGCAAGGCGAGAACATGAGGGAGAACTTGCTGAGTTGCCTTAACATAACTCAGAGCAATGACCTTCACAAAACAACATTAAATTCTTGAGAAGTTGAGACAGTAAATGGGATCAGTACCATGCTCTAGAATATTTAAAATTTATGTCGTCATTGTTAAACGTCTGTCTTTTCTACTGCCAAATTCACTGCCGATAACTTGGATTGTTTTCACCGTTTGCTTTATCATGTGTCAGAAAAAGTTTGGCTACATCCTTCTAGAAGCTTGTTCTTTGAATATCAGATTGGATATAGACAAAGGTTTTGTCACGTGTGGCCCAGTGCGGTGGTTTGAGTCTGCAATGCTTGGTAAATACTTCAAACAGTTACAGAACGAACTTGGATATTTTTTGTGCTGAAGGAATATATATATATATATATATATATATATATATATATATATATATATATATATATTCCTTAAAAGTGGATCAAAAGTGGATCAAAAAATAGTAACCTATAGAAATATTAATTGCGTTGTGTCGTGCGGGTCTAGACACATTTAATTGTGACATATTTAATTATGACATTTTCGAGTATTTTGCCATGTTAGCTCCGACACGACTAGTATTGTGCCATATCGATCTAGGCATGATTATTAATTGTGTCGTGTCTTATCTAGCTCGTGTCTTATCTAGCTCGTAGTGCATCCACACCTGCCTATTATCATGTTAATTTTGTCATATTTGTGTTTGTCTATTTACGTGCATAATTATTTTCATTTCCAATATAATGTTGTTATCATACGTAATCCTAATCGATTCTGATTTTGTGTTATATTATTTTCATGTATATTCGTTTATGTTTTCGACTATTTTCATATCCAATTGTATCCCTTTTTGGTATTACGTGCCTAATTGTGCTTATTTATGATATTATGTCGTTATTGTTTCTAACATTGTTTGTTGTTTGTATCATGTATAGTTTTCATACCTAGTTATTTGTATTTTTAACTATTATTGTTCTTGTGCTATAATTGTGCTCATTATTAAATTTTTTTCTCATATTTAGTTGTTTTAATATTATTAGTACGTATTTACTTTTAAGTAATTATGAATTATTAATTGTTAAATGTTACGTACTAAAAGAAATTATTTGAAAACTTAAGATAACCTTTGTATAAAAACAAGAAGAAATTATTTGAAAACTTAAGATAACCTTTGTATAAAAACAAGTCTAAATTGAAATATTATGAGTGTACGTGAGAAATAATTATTAATTTGAATTTCTATATTTTAAGTACATACTAAGTGAGTTGACGCTTACTTAGACAATATCAAAGTACATAATTCAAAAGTTATTATTCGTTTTTATCCAAATTATATTTTTCTTTTGTAATTTTTAAGGTTTTCTATGGAAAGTGAGTTTTTGTCTTACACCCTTAATATCTTTGAACTCTTGGCCCAAATTTATCAGTTTTTGGATTTTTTTTCTTTAAAAAATTAGAAATTAATGTAATATTTATAAATATATATATGCTATTTTTACCTAGAATTTTTTTCAACGTTTTTTTACATTTGTATTAAAATTATGGCAAAAAAATTAATTGTTTTATTTAATTATATGTTTTGTAACTTAGTTATTTTTTTTAATTGTCTATTGTACCTATAGTCCCACGTGCTATGCCTATGCCATTCAGATTCAGGCATGATTTCTAATCGTGTTGTGCCAATTCGAGCATAATTATTAATCGTATCGTATTTACTAATATTGTCATGTCTGTATCGGCTCATCGGCTCATTAGTGCTGGCTTGTTTTGATACCACTAGTTACTCGATTGTTTTACTCTGTTCCGAAATATGTCTAGTTGTCCCAAGTGTGAAATTAGAGCCTTGAAACTTTAAACCTCTTTACTGCCTAGCAGTATTAGCATTATTATTATGTGATTGTAGTTAGTAACCTTCAATTAAGTTTTCCTCTATTTTAAGCAAAATTCTATTTATGACCTCGTTTTTAGTAAAATGATTGATCAACAATTATATCATAATAAAATGTGTAACCTTTCAAATTTTGTAATCACGTGGGTTAAATCATAATTTGATGGTTGGAAATGCAAAACCGTAAACGAGATCTTTATTGGTTATCTTATTTAGCAGGTGGCTTCCATGTTTAATTTTAACTTTCAGTATTGCCATTCTAGAGAAAGTTCCTTTTCTCTAAATTAACTAGCACTCTTTGTCAGGACTAACACTCTTTAAACGATTCATATGTTATCAAATTTTAAGATAATTTAGGTTTACATATCAAATAGTGAGAGTGTATAAAAAAGAGTGACAAAGACAATGTTACTAGCATAAATTATATAATTGTAGAAAAAATGATGGATGGACCATCATGGATAGTAGTTAAGTTGTATATGTACGTTGAAAATTGAAATTCAAAAGAACTTCTGTAGATAAAAGTTTCGAAATTTATAGTTTGTCCCGTAGTAATTCACTGAGTTTATTTTGAAGTTACCAAAATTAATCCCCATTATTCTTTTTTGTATGCAAAAAATTACGAACCAAAGATATCAAAGTGGTTTACCCAAAAAAAAAAACAAGGGTATCAAAGTGAGCACAACTATTTGGCTAGAAGAATTCAACTTGTCAGTAACAATAGCAAGTGACGTACTCACTAGTCAAACTAGCGAGTAGCGAGCTTACTGTTAGTGCTCGTAATATCGCCGCCGAGTCTTACGGGGAACACTTCAGCCAGAAGATAACTGGTGAGTTCCTTGCTCGCAAGAGGGAGAACTTGTGCATTGAACATAATAAGCACAAAGAAAGTGCATTCCCATATGTACGCATCTAAAGTTATGCACGTAGTTGGAGACTATGCGAGGGAACCAAGACCCTCGACCATACGGACAATGCCTCGGCGGCACCGCTGGGCTCAAGAGGAGGAATCTCACCGGCACTCGACATTAGACAACTTGACGGCATAGGACAGGCGTGAGTACCTAGCCAACTAGCGACAAGTCATCTAGCGACGAGCTTGTTGCACGCAATTAGGAAAACTAGCATGGAAGATGCTTAATGAGCTGAAACTCCTGGAGACCTGCGTAACTACAATAGGTCTTTCTAGAAGATAGATAAGTCAACCAAGATTCGGATAATTATTAATTATTTGAATAATGTTATTTGTATTTAGATAATTATAGACAATTCCTATTCCTCTTATTTTATTGAAGATAAATACATTGTAGAAGTGACACAAGATATTTAGACAAGTCAATAATTTGTTTCTTCTTTTATAAATAAGAGTTCTCAGTCCTACAATTCCACAAACAAGCTTGCAATCACTCTCCCTTGCTTAACCATCTTTTGCTATGTAGCTCTCTCTCATAATAAATTTACAATTAAATATTTTTTTTGGCAGAATCACTGTAAAAGTTTGTTGTCTCCTTACTTTTCCGTCTAGTAGCGCATGCAATTCGGTTGGATTCTGTATTTGAATCCAACTACATTTTTTGTGGACAAAATCTTCATCAACTCTTTTATTGTGCGATAAAAAATCTACGACATTAGTCAATGCCGCGGTCATTTGGGAGGTTAATGCATAAGATCACATATTTGTTTTTTAATCAAAGTACAACCTACCCCAAATAAAGAATGTGCGATCTTGCAAGTAAAATGAGATAACTGAGCTCTAAACGGGTAATCAGTAAAGAAAGGAAAATAAGAATTTGAGTAGAAATCAAGTAATCTATTTATTATTTATTACCCAATTCTGTATTATTACCCAAAATTGTATCTATGTACTCTCCTCACCTATATAAAGGAGGTCCAATCTCATTATTTTTCATCTCTCAATCACTTCATTATACACTTTTTCTGTAATTCTCTCTTTACTTTCTCTGTAATTCTCTCTTTACTCTCGTCTTAAGATTTACAAAAACTCTCGTAATTCTTCAAAAAATAGTGAATAATAGTGAACGTAGACTCATCTTTTTTGGTGTTAAACCACTATAAAATTCTTATTTCTTTGTTTGTTTTGCTCGATCAATCATTTTCGCACATAAGTCACATCTCATATTCTACCAAATTTGTTATTGATAAAACCACCGTCAACACTTTTCAATCTCAACTAATTAAGAAGTTCACAAAAAAGTTCACAAAAAGAAAATGTTATACAACTTAAAAATTAAAATACACAGTCGAGGACAGCTTCTCGTTACCTTGAAGTGTACACGTGGACTTTACATTTCCACTAATTTATAGTCTTGAGAAAATTTGAAATTTTTATCCTAATTTTTCAAAAAAATTGAAAAATCCCGAATTTTGAAACTGTATAAAAAATTATGAATTTTAATTAAAAAATATTATTTTTTATTAATTGATGAGATAGTTAAAATAACCAAAGTGATTATCATGAGTACTATTGAAAAATACCAACTTTGAAAATACATATTAAAATGTCATATTTCTACAAAAGTTTTAGAAAGTGATCTTTTCGAAATTAAGCCGCAATTTTTCAAAAAATTTAGTCCATCCAAGATTTTTCAACTTTTGATACTTTGGGATTAGAATTTTGAAAGAAACCATAGAGTCTTTTAGCATTTTTCATGTAATTATTATCTAGTAAGATTTTTTTTGGGGAGGGGGGGGATTGAATAAAAATACCCCATTTTTGAAGGTATAATTTAGTATATATTCTTTTTTGATTTTACGAACAAATATATCACTCTTTTATAGCAATAATTTGTGCTTAATATTATACTCTCGATAAATTACTTATTTACCATTATTAAGAGGTATTATATAATTTATTTACCATGATTTAAAAAATTTTATCACCCATCAATGGTAGTATATTTACTGTTATATATTTAGTAAATTACTTATTTACTACTATTAAGAGATGATATATAATTTATTTACGATAATTAAAAAAATTTTATTACCTATAGACGATAGCATATTTACTATTATATCCCTCATAAATACTTATTTACCACTATTAAGTGGTGGTATATAATTTATTTACTATGACTTGAAAAATTTTATCACCTATTGATGATTATATATTTATTATTATACCCTTGGTAAATTACTTATTTACCACTATTAAGAGGTGGTATATCGTTTATTTACCATGACTTGAAAATTTTATCACTTCTTGGCAGTAGCGTGTTTACTATTATATCTCTGATAAATTACTTATTTATCACTATTAACAGGTGATATATCATTTATTTAGCATGACTTGAAAATTTTCATCACTTATAAATAGTAGCATATTTACCATTATACTCCTAGTAAATTACTTATTTACTACTAACAAAGGAGTGGCATATAATTTTTTTGCCATAGCTTGAAAATTTTATCGCTTATTAACAATAGTATATTTACCATTATACCCGTGATAAATTATTTATTTACCACTATTATGAGGTAATATATCATTTATTTACTGTGACTTAAAAAAATTTATCACTTATAGACGGTGGCATATTTACTATTATATCCCAGATAAATTAATTATTTACTATTATTATGAGGTGGTATATTATTTATTTACTGTGACTAGAAAAAATTTATTACTTATAGGTAGTGGCATATTTACCATTATACCCCTAATAAATTACTTATTTACCACTATTATGAGATAGTATATCATTTATTTACCATAATTTTCACTTATATAAAGTGATATATTTATCATTATGCCTTTTGGTAAATTGCTTATTTACCACTATTATGGAGTGATATATTATTTATCTACTGTAGCTTAAAAAAATTTATGGAGGAAACTATACGATATGCCCATTTTTCAAACCCAATTTAAATACATATCCCATTTCAATTCTAGTAACTTTCATGCCCCATTTTTAACTGTTAAGTTTTCTAATGACTATTTTACCCTTCAAATGGAAGGGGTGATCACTATGGTTATTATCTTCAAATGTGGGGTTTGTATAAGAATATCCCACTTTTTTAGTACATATCCTTTTTCGATTTTATTAATAAATATATTCTTTTTTAATTGCAATAATAATAGTATACTATTATACCTTTATAAATTATTTATTTTCAATTATTATAAACTGGAATATCATTTATTTACTATTACCTAAAAAAATTACCAATTTACCAATAGTATACATTGACATATTTACTATCATACCCTAATAAATTATTGTTTTATCATTGCCACTATTAGAAACTAGTATATATTTAGTTACCATGATCTAAAAAAATTTAATGAAACACATTAACATATTATATTATTGTAAATTATTTACCACTTCTATTAAGTGGTATTTTACCATAAATTTTAAACCAAATAAAAAAAATCGTTTATTCAGCATGGTATACTCTAAGACCCCTTTGATTTATTAATTCATATGTTATAAAAGAAAGTGGGACCGACAACATTTCAAAAGAAAAGTCAAATTTCTCTCCGCCTATCCCACGTCTTCTCGTCTTCTCTCTTTCTTCTTCCCTCGTTCACGTCTCCCTATCCCTAAAGCTCTTTCAAGGCCAGATCTGCCTCTCCCATGGATGACTCTCCGCCACTACCCACACCAGAAGCGTCGTCCAAGGTCTCTCTTCGGCACCGGATGAGGCTTCCGCCAAGATTCCCTCCGCCATTCGAACTATATGGATAAATATAGAGCCTCGCGAAGAGAACGCCAATCCATCACGGTAAAAAATTCACACCGCTGCTAGATTGTTCCTGACCTCCAGTCGCAGTGACCCTCCATGGTCTGAACTATCTCAAAATTGATTTTCTTAAGTATTTCTGAAGTTGTTTGTTTCTCGAGAAAATTGTGAGGAAAATCGTTTCTCACCAAGTCATTTTCTTCTTCATTTTTGGATTTTTTTTCTGCAAGGTAAAAAAAAAAAATCATGACATAACCAACGGTATCTCTAAGGTAGAATTAAATAAGGGTAGAGTTATATATTTTGTCCTGATTTTTTTTCCTATTTTTTAATTTATATAGTAATAGTTTTAAAATTTTAAAATTATTATAATAATAATTTTTTTTATTATAAATTGTTAATTTTTTAACATAAAATAGTCATAGACAATGTATTTAATTGTATATTATTTACTTCTACGAATTAGAATATTATTTTTAGACATAATTATTAAATTGTGCATTTTATACAAAATTCATTTTTATTAAAAGTTTAACAGTTCGTGAAAAAAATGATCATTATTGCAATAATTGTATAAGTGTTCATAATTTATTATGTAAGTTTAAAATTCAGATTCTCATTCTTGATTACTGTTGATATGGAGGTTTTGTCAATAACAAATTTAGAAAGTTATAAGATGTGACTCGTTCTTGAAAATGATTGATAAAACATAGCAAATAAGAAAACAAAAATTTTATAATAGTTTAGCCCAAAAAAGATAAGCCACGTCCATTGTTCTTCACTATTTTTTAGAGAATTATAACAGTTTCTCTAAGTCTCAATGTGAGAACAAAGAGAGAATGACAGAAAAAGTATACTGTGAAGTGCTTCTGAGATGAAAAATAATGAAACTAAGCTCTCTTTATATAGGTGAGGGTGACTCAATGTTTCCCAATCACAAAAACTAGAAAGTATATAATCAAAAAATACAATTTTGGCTAACAATATAAAATTAGGTAATAACCAATAAATAGATTGTTTGATTTCTACTCAGAAATTTATTTTCTAGTCTTTGCGGATTATTTGTCGGAAGAAGTTTGATTTAATTTCTTTTTCTTTTAATTGCACGCTTATCTATACGGAGCATGTCGTACATTTGGTTGTTTTCAACATTTGACCCGGCGTGTTTTCCTCAGTCATTGATTTTCTTTTTCTTATGTTGACCAATGTGTAGATTTAAGATTGCACAACAACTGCAGTTACCAAATCATATGCTCTGTAATAATTTATTTCTATTAAATATTTTATAATTTGAGATATAAGGATCATTATTATAACAATTACATAATTCAGGGACTATTATTATGTAGGTTAAAAATTTAAGAGACAAAATGATAGTACCTATATAATTTAAGGCCTAGTAATATCAAATCAATCTTGAAAATAAAATAAAAATGATAAAAGCCTTAGAAGCCATACTAGAAGACGTTTAAAATGAAACTGTCCATTAAAGCAAATAAATCTAGTACAAAGAGCAGGGCAAAAAAAGAAAAGAAAAAGAAAAAGAAATAAACTACATCAAGGAGTGAGATAATATCAACGTCTAAAAACCAAGTTAATTTAAATACATAGAGAACAAAAAGTAAAAAAAATAAAGAACATTAAGGATGACATAATATCAATGCAATAAAATTGCCCAGTTGTGCAAGCAATAGAGTAAAGTAGTGCCCCTGTTTCAATGTTCTATTAACAGGCCAGCACTACAAGGGTCTACCAGATATAATTAGAGAAGTAGGGTAAGATTCCTCCGAGAATAGAAATTAGATACAAGAAAAAGGATTCACAAAAGTAGGCCATGTTCCTTCAGAAATCCTCAATTGTTGGATTATTTAGTTTTTTTTTTTTGGGGGGTTTGAAAACCACCTTCACTTTTTGACTCTGTTGTTTAAGAATGGATTAAAAAAATAATTTTTGTTTACATTTGCAATGAAGTGAAATTACTAAATTTGATATATAGATATGTTCAATAATGGTCCTCGTAATTCACATCGTGCTAAGTTAGTAACTCTAAAACACTGCTTTTTTAACTTAAAAACGTCCGTTCCTAGTTTGCTTTAAAATTACCTCATTTTCAAAACCTAAAAAATTTTAATCCAAAAGAAAAAAGAAAACTAAAAATTTAGAAATTCTTTCTATTTTTGTATATCCTATTCCTATAGTCATAATTTGAAATAGAAGCAAAACACATGGTAGAAACACAATTTTGTAGGAGTATTTATCAAGTTTTAATGGGAACTGTTGATAGAGGTTTTGCTAACAATGAATTTTAAGATTTACGAGTTGTGGTTTATGTATGAAACGAATTGAAAAATAAAACAAAATAAAGAGATATGGATTTTATAGTGGTTTAGCCATAAAAAAGATGAGCCTATATCTATTATTCTTCATTATTTACCTGATAATTATAATAGTTTCTCTAAGTCTCATGATGAAAGTAAAGAGAAAGTTACTGAGAGTATATAGTGAAGTGATTGTGAGATTAAGCCTCATCTATATAGGTAAGAGTGGCTCAATATTTCTCAATTATGAGAATAGGAAAGTAAATAATCAGAAGATATAATTTCAGGTAACAATACAACATTGAGTAATAGCTAGTAAATTGATTGCTTGATCCTCATACAGAAGTTTGTTTCTCTTCTTTGCAAATTACCCGTTTTTATGGAACCTGATCTAGTTGCCTTTTACAGCGACTTTAGTTCGCATGGTCTTTATTCAAGGCAAGTCGTATTTTGATTGTGATCTGACATGTTTACCTCTCACCTAACTATTTTGACTTCCCTTTTATAGCGTTAACTACTGTCGTAGATTTAAGGTCGCATAATAATTGCCCCTAAGTCCATTTGTTCTTTTAGGGCCAAATGGAGCTTCCTACTCCAACATGTGCAAGCTTAAAGAATGCGATGTGATGAAATTATCTTGAACTTCTTGAAAAGTCGCAAACTCTAGAATTATATCTCTTTAGAGTCAAACGCATATATTTCTCTGATAGACACAACCATGTGTCGTCCATACCTTAAGGGTTGATAAGGCTTGAGGAAACCCTTTCACTTCTCGAGTATACGCAATAATAACAATGGCGTCAGCTATCATATTTGATCACAACGTTTGTATTTTGAAAATTATTAAGATTTGATTTTCAAAAACTAATTTATCATGTGAATCTTGGCCATTAAATCTAAAGACTTATCTTTCTAAATTTATGGCTGAGATTAACCAAATCTCAAAAATATATAAAGAAAATCCTCAATTTCTCTTCCTTATTCTTATCTTCCTGAAAACCCAAGAACTTTCAAGACAGAAGCTTTTGAGCAATTCCAACCCTTTTTCACGTGAAACCCAAATCTCTAGTTTCTTTTCCCAGTGAATTTCAGATATCTGACTTTCTTCTCAAGTAATGTTTAGATCTTTCAAGCTTTCAAAAAAGGTTGGCATCATCCTCTTATTTTCTATTCGTTTTCATTTTCTTTTTTTGTTCTCCTCAGACCATTTTAGAAAAATTAGGTCCCAAATAAGTTTCTTGGCTCTTCATGCTTTAAATAATTTCTATTTTTATCGAAATAAACATTTTGACTGAAACTCTCAACAAATCGATATGACTCTAACTACTAGTTATAGAAGAACCCACTTGAAATTTAAAATCCCTATTGTTGAGTTAAGATCTCAATCAGTCCACTCTAGAATTTTGCTATAGAATAACCCAGAATTTGATATTATTGAACCTATAAACTCGAAGTAAGAACCTAGAATTGGGCAATTCTATATCCATTTAGAGACTAGACTTGAATCTTGATTAGGTCGAATTATAAATGCAAAACTGACGAATCGATTGATGAACTATTGATGAATTTGTTCGTACTTTGTTTAGGTGAACCATAGCCGAAAATAAATGTTCACAAGTGATTATAACTTTGGAAAAGATTGAGTAAATCCCAGAGATATAACCGCGTAGATAGATGTCGGCATAATTTTATGGTTTTTGGCCCCAAATTACCATGATATCGTTGCTCACATGTAGTGAGTATACCTGTAATAGATAAACTAGCATGCCTATTTCTAGGTTGCACTTAGGTCAGTTTTATAAACAATTCAAATTTCTAGTAGCTAAGAGACTTGGGAGGGGAATACTGTCTTAGGGGACTCGTCATTCTCCGACACGAGCAGAAGCCTGAAATAGAAATAACGGGGGCTAAGCAAAGTGGTCCCTGCATAGGTGACCTCTCTAGGACTTGTGGCCCCAGCACATCAGAGATGCACCAAACTTTGCAAAAGGCTACGGTTATGTACAAGGTGACTGGTTATGCACCAATGTAAAGAGAGTCTTACGATGAACAAGCTCGAGAAAATAGTAAGAGATTATAAGATCGATGTGCCTTTCCACCTTCTCATGGAGTTTAACTGGCCACACACTCCTTCTCGTAGCAATGCCTCATTCTTAGATGCAGTTCTATGATATGAGAGCCATCTTCCACTACATTCATATATCAAGTTAGTGGTCAACTCTTATGGTGTAGTTTCTTTTCAGCTAACTCCAAACACCTATAGATACATAATAGACTTGTATATATTATACCATAAATTAGATTTAGGAATATCAACCTTGAAGAATTCGCTTGGCCCTACCAAGTAACGTCGAACTCCTCTGACTTTGGCTTTTTCTATATGATTAGGTGGTCAAATTAGGTGATCATGACCATATATGGGGTTCGCAATAATATAAAAAAATGGACTTTCCATTTTTCCATTTCGAATGTGCAATTTCTTTCAAAACCTCAATAGGTAACTTTATCTGTAGCTCTTTTTTTAATATATATTTTATTTTAAACTCGTTATTTGATCGCATATTTATGTCTTTGTAGCAAACAAGAAGGACCATGGACTATGTGAAGCATAGCTTGCTCGTGTGTACAAGTTTAATACTCTTCTAGTTAAAGAATCCGATTGGAAGAAGCTTAGAATAACGAAACTGGGGTGCTTCTTTTCCAACCTTGGCCAATCATCCATCAAAACTGCTGAGCTCAAAGAAACAAAAGAATAGAGCTTCATCTTCGCGGTCAAAGAAATGAAAAGCATTTCCCTTGTCCGATATTTGCCAAGACACAACTTTCTCAAGCTCCTGAAGGTTACATTCATCATTTCATTTTCATATTTTATATATATATATTCCCACATTATGATCCCCTCATACTAACCATAACATCATTTTACAGATACGACAAGAATTGACAGTGGTTTGTGGGCTCTTTTTTCCACATTGGGCTCGAGGTCCAAGTCAAAAATGCCCGAGAATACCCCTCCTACTTTAAAGAAAGGGAAAGAGAAGGTCGATACCTCTAAAAGAAGGAAGGTCACTTTTGAAGACATCCCTCAGAGCCTGCTCTACCAATGTCTACAAAAGTGGCGAGCCAAGTCGACCCATCGAGCAAACAACCCACTTCATCTTCTAGGGCATCTTCGATCTAGGTCGACAAAGATCTTGAATTGATTGAACTTTTGAGCCAACTACCAGAGAAGACTGGCCTTAGTGCTACCTTTATAGATCACATCAGTAGAAGGTTGGGAGAAGATAAAGAAGAGGCCACCAAAAGTCACATTACATGTCGCCATGAGAATGCTGGTCAATGTAAGTTCAATTTTCCTTTTCTTGCTATTCATACGGTCCTTTCTTTTATTAACATCTTTCCATTATTTTAGACTACTGTAGTGGCTGTTCTTATAGTTAAACCAGTCCTTGAATGCATAGAAAAGGGTAAAAAAAATCGAAGAGATAACCCATTCATGCAAGGAATTAAAGAAATCTCATGAAGAGAAGAAGATTACCTTCGAGTCTGAGAAGAAGCAGCTACACGAGGCCTTGGCTAAAGAAAATGTGGAGAAAGAGTAGCTCAAAGTGAAGATAAAAGAGCTTGAGGGGACCATCTCTCGACACCACCCTGAGGGTCTAAAAGAGGCAGGTCGTAAAACTTTAGAAGAGTTCAAGGCTACTGAAAGCAAAGAATTTGAAGACAAGGCAAGCGATATTGCCACCTCGATGATTATTTATATATACTGCGAGCACCCAGTGTTTAACTTTTCCTTTCTTAGCAAGGACATAGTCGAACTAGTGGAGAGCTAGAAAGCAGACGAAGCCATAGAGGAGGCTGCTAATGATAGAGAGGCTACTCCTGTACAATATATCTTTTTATTTTTTTAACTAATCTTGTAAATTTATGAACAATACAAGCTTGTTTTATTTTACTTTGTAATATTTTTCTCGCACATGGGTAGGAGTTAATATTTATGACTTCCAAATTTTTATCTGCAAAATAAAAACATACATTGCATAATAATATAAATACATAATTTAACTAAGTAGTCAATCACAAAATGACTGATTAGTACGCTATTATGATTCAAATCCAAAAGCTTAAAATGAGTTTTAAGCATTAGGATAGGTTAGGTCACTTATGAAAAACAATGAACGTGAGTGATGCAAACTCAATATTTGTTTGTCAAAAGTTCTACGTTAAAATAGAATAAATAGTGATATATCGTATCGAACTATGGACATTTTGCTTAGTCACTTATTTATCCAAGAAAGAATATCGCGTAATACAATATGCTAAGGCAAGAAACGAGGAGAAAAATCCTAAGATTTCAATTTAAAATTTCTCATTCTCTAAATGAATGTTTGTATAGTTCCTCAGGAAGTATGTAAGAGATTGCTTAATCTGATCCCACTACCCCTCAAGTTTTATAGTGTTTAAAGACGACCATAAAAATATAAAAGATAGACCAAATAGAATGAAGAAATAACTTGTATCAAGACAATTGATTGAAGAAATAATACCTTAATTGATAAATTCAAAGGATGAATAACAAAAGATTCACCCCCAGGCCGTTAAATATATGAAGATATATATAAAGATTGACACATTGATAATAGCGACCAAGTTATTTTACATTCCAAGCATGCTTTATCTTCTGTCTCCTAGTACGAGCTAGTTTTTATGTCCCAAGTCCAATGATAGCATCTATAACATATGGCCTTTCTCAAGAGGGTCCAAATACACCATCATCGCACTCTTTAGTGTTAGGGAGAACTTGTCGAAGAATAAGATCACTAATGTCAAATTATCTATTCTGGACTTTAGATTTATAATAACGAGTAGTACGTTATTGGTATGATATAATTCGTAGTAGAGATTGCTCACGTCTTTCTTCCAGAAGATCGAGCTTAATTTTCATCAATATATGATTCTCATCGCAATCATAAGTAGATCTGTGCATGGAGCTCACACAAATTTCTATAGAAACCATTGCTTCATATCTATAAGCCAAAGAAAACGGACTCTCTCTAGTGGTCCATAATACTTCAGGAAGCATCTCTGGCCATGCTTCCTTATAGCTTTCCAACTTTGTCTTCAAATTTTTCTTCAGTACCTTGTTTATGGCTTCGACCTGACTATTGGCTTACGAATAAATGATAGTTGAGAAGCTTTTCTTGATATCTAGGTTATCGCAGAAATTACGAAATTCGTTGCAATCGAACTGCTTCCCATTATCTGAGACTATTGTATGTTGTATTCCATATCAACAAATAATAGACTTGTAAACAAAATCTATCATCTTCTTTATAGAAATGGTACTTAAGACTTCATCTTATATCTACTTAGTAAAATAATCAACTGTAACGATCGCATACTTCAATCCATCTCGTGTCAATGTGAGCATTCCAATAATGTCAATTCTCCATACTACGAATGGCCATGGACTAGTCATTGAAGTAAGAGGGAAAGAAGGTGATCTAGGAATAGTCACAAATTGCTGATATTTATTGCATCTTCGTGCGAATTTCATAGCATCCTTCTTCATAGTAGGCCAAAAATATCCTTACTTGAAAGTTTTATTTGCAAGTGCATGTCCCTCATAATGGTTTCTATATATCCCTTCATGAATCTCATAATATAGAGTGCTTTTTCTTTATCAACAAATAACAATAATGGCAAGCTAAAATTACTTCAATAAAGCTTCTCGTCATAAATGATATAGCGAGCGACCTTCACTCGAAGTCGCTTCGCATCCTTTTAATCACTGGAAAGGTTGCCATCTTATAGATACTTCATTATACGATCCATCTATGAAGACTTCTGGTCAATTGGCATGGTTACTTGAGGCTCTACTTTGATACTGGGCTTTGCGAGGAATTCGACAAGAATCACTTTTAGCAGTTCTACATCTTTTGTCAAAGCTAGCTTGGCTTAAGCGTCTATCTAGGCATTTTTACTGTGAGGAAGTAGTTAAATACTATAAATAGTAAATGTTGAAAAGAGGCACTGTATTTCTTATAGATAAGCCACTCACTTGACAAACGACCAGCTAGGAATCACTAAATACTTCAATAATCTTGACCTTCATTTCTTGTGTGAGCTTATGTCCAACGAACAGTGTCTCATACTCTGCTTCATTACTTGATGCTAGAAATCTAAAGCAAAGTGCACAATGGATATTATACCCTTCTAGGTTAATTAATATCAATCTTGCGCCAGTGCCATTTTTGTTTAACAATCGATCAACATAAAGCTTTCATAATTTCATTAAATCTAATATAGTTTTCTTAATCAGTTCTATAGAAGGATTAACATCGTAAGTGAACTTTGCAATGAAATCTTTGAGAGCTGGACTTTTAATTGTAGTACAAGGTCAAAAATTGATGTTGAATTGGCTTAACTCGATGCCCATTTAAGTAATCATCCTGACGCCTTAGGCTTTTGCAAAACTTACTTTAATGGAAAATTTGTGAAAACCTCTATAGAATATGTGTGAAAATATGGTCGGAACTTTTGAGATGCAACGACAAGTGCCAGTCCCAATTTCTCTATCTCTAGATATCTTGTTTTAGTATCGCGCAATCTTTTACTCACATAATATACAGGTCATTGTACACTTTCTTCTTTTCAAATTAATGCAACACTTGTGGCATACTTAGAAATAGCGAGGTATAAGTATAACTTTTCTCTAATTTTGGTTTCGATAATAGTGGAGGAGAACCCAAGTGTTTCTTTAATTCTTGAAATCCCTGCTAGTACTTCTTGGTCCACTCGAGACCTCAAAGAATAGTTAACATTTTTCGATCGATCTTGATACAAACTGAGTCAATGTGGCCACTTTTTCTGCCAGACTCTACATATCTTTTGGCTTATGAGAAATTGCATGTCAATTAATATTTGGATCTTCTGAGGATTAGCTTCAATATCTCGTTGATTAACCATGAACCTAAGAAATTTTATAGATCCTACTCCAAACACACACTTCTGAGGGATTAAATTCATCTGATACTTTCAAAGAATCTTGAATATCTCATCAAGGTGTATGACATAATCTACAACTTTCTTCGACTTTACTACCATATCATCGATATACACCTCTATTATCTTGTCAAGTTGTTTTGCGAACATCATATTGATAAGACGTTGATAAGTTGCTCATACATTGATAAGTCCAAATAGCATATTCTTATAACAATATAATCCCAGATCTATAATGAACGAGGTGTGCTCCTCATCAAGTTCATACATGGGAATTTGATTATATCTAGAATATGCATCCATAAAGCTCAACAATTCATATCCGAATGTCCCATCTATAAGCTGAACGATTCTTGGAAGTGAAAAACTATCTTTTGGACATGCTTTATTGAAATCAATGAAATCAATACATGTCATCCACTTTTCATTGGGTTTCTTTACCAAAAATAGATTTGCAATCCAATTCGAGTAAAAAGATTCTCTAATGAATCCAATTTCAAGAAGCTTATAGACCTCTTCTTTCAGTGTGAAGTTACATTCTGGATCTATTGCCCTTCTCTTCTATCACACGGGGTCGTATTAATGTTGAGGCGATGGCATATAATATTAGAATTAATCCTCACCATGTCCGAATGTTACCACGTGAAAACATCCAAATTTGCTTTTAGGAATGCGACCAGATCAGCTCGCACAGGCTCTTGAAGCTTCATTTCGATTATTAGCACCTTCAAAGACTCATCGATTAACAAATCTTCCAAGTCTTTGATTGGTCTAGTTTTACCTATTCATCGATCTCTCATGCGTCGAGGTCTTTGATGGACATTTCCCTTTATTGTTGGACCATCATTGTGTGAGGTATTATTTTCCATATAATGAGCTTTAGAGAATTGTTATTACAAGATCATGCATCAAATTGGTTGCCTCGCACTTTGCCTACCCCGTGTTGAGTTGGAAACTTTATGGTGAGATGATAAATTGAGATAACAGCTCGTAGTTCCATCAGAGTCAGTCTTTCTAACACGGTATTGAATGTAGAGGGGTAATCTACCACTAAAAACTAGGTCATCATTGTTAAAACTCCTGTATAAATTTCAATGTTCACCATTATATCAATCATGCCCTTCGAAATTATATTGTCTCCTATAAATCTATAAAGTGGAGTGATAGCGGGTTTTGAGTCACTATTATTCAACACTATCGCCTTAAATACATTGTAATATAGAATATCGACATCACTCTCATCATCGATTAATACCTGCCACAACTATATACTACTACAGTTGATTTTTATAACTAATACATTATTATGTGGGTAATGGACCTCTATCACATCCTGCTCTGTGAAAGTAATGTCTATGTCTAGTACCCACTGAAGCTTCTGCAGACACTGCTCGAGGTGCATCATATTAGTCAATGGCTATTGTCGAGCTTTTTGTGCATATCTGTCTTGCACTTTCCTTGAGTCTCTACTAACATGCAAGCCTCTAAGGATAGTTCGCATTTTATGTTAAATTTCTGGAGGTCGCTATTGGTTTTTTTTTTCTTTCTCCACCATTCTATCTCGTATATTATCGTAGCCTTCTTTCTCTAATTAGTCTCTCAATTTCATCTTTCAAGGTATAACAATCATTTAGCACAGTGTCTAATATCATTATGATATCAACAAAATCTATTGGGATCACGTTTTGCCCCTCGCTTTATTGGCTCTGGCTTGTGATACTACTCATGTTAATTAATGACCACATAGATATAATCTATGGGTGCACTTAGCTCGGTATAATTGTTGAACTGTATAGGAACACTTGGAATCTCTTATTTCTTCGACTTGGGCCATTTTTCAATTGGCTATTCATTCTTCCTCTTTTTCGACCTCTTGTTACTATTGTTGATTATGTTATTTATGGTCGTATCCTTAGTTATTTCTTTATCTTCTTCCTTCTATGTCTTATGAAGATTTTCTCGAGAGGACTCTACTTTTAGATATTGACTAACTCTCCGATAGAAGTCTTCAAGGATTCTACACTCACGTTCTAGCAATTCTTTCTAGAGTTTAATCTTTTGTCGCACTTCGACCAACATTAAAGTCAGGACTCTACCTTTAGAAGTATTGTTGACTTTTGTCAACTTCAAAGTAAAATAGTTAAGATATGACCGTAGTGTTTCGTCTAGGCCTTGTCGAATGGCAGACAAACTGATTAAAGGAATAGTAAAATTCTTCGCAGCCTGAGATTATCTCAAGAATGTAGTCGAGTTGCTGCTAAGATGAAATCGAACCTGCTTGAAATCCTTTGAACCACTTCTTTATTGCACTTATGAGGGTTACAACAAAACACCTACACTGTGCGAGGTCATCAGCCCGATGGAGTTCCATCAGGTTGTTGAAATGATCCATATGGTCTAGTGGATTAGTCTTCCCATCAAAAGTGTTTACTGTAGGAATTTTGAATCCAGCAAGAAGTGTAGTAGCTCGAATCTCTTTATTAAAACGGTGATTTTCGATATCTAACTAGGAGCCCATCATCCTATCCAGTGAATGCATCTAGTACGATCCTTAGATTATAAATATCGATGTTAGGTGGAAAGACATTCGCTAGTGGTAAAGGTGATATTTGGTCGCAATTGTCATGACGCAGGCTAGAATGATTAGACTAGGTCTGCGGTGATCTTTGAGTAGACTCAACTTAAATAGTTCGATGTGATGGGGCTTGAATGTTATAATGTGATGTAGGTCACTCATGGCTACCCCTTCGGCGTCGTTGGTCGTTATTGGTATGATCGCAGTTGGTTGGAGTTCTTCGAGAGAATTGTCCATGATCATAGTCTCTACTCGAATTTCTAGTGCCAGACTCTTGTTATAAATATACAACCTTGCATTTTCCCTCAGAAGTATGATCCGTACATCACTCTTACTGGGCTCTCAGCTGGTCGTGATTTCTCATTTCTTAAATATGAATCCCTTTCTCAGGCTTTCGAGTAGAGTGATCCCTCGGGCACTCTTGTTGTAGTGGTGTCACCATCTGTCCTTCAATAAGTCACCTAAAAAAATCATTAATCTAATTGGTGATTTGCTGAGGGTTTGCAAGAGCATCCTCCATGCGATCTTATCTTTGAAGTATATTCTCCTCTGGTATAGTCATAGTTAGTTGATCTTAAGCAAGATCGACCTGTATTGTAACAACACTTTGAGATTGATTTTGGCTAACTCTAGTATTTCTGGTGGTATTTCTTGTGTTTGCTATTGTTGAAAGATCAAGATGAACAAATTTTTTGCTAGAATAGCCCTCCTTCTAGTACTAATTATTGAAGAAGGTTTTGCTAACAATGAATTTTGAAATTTACTAGAGTGGCTTATGTGTGAAACGAACTGAAAAATAAAGTAAAGTAAAGAGATGTGAATTGTATAGTAGTTTAGTCCCAAAAGGATGACCCTACATCTGCTGTTCTTCACTATTTTCTAAAGAATTACAAGAGTTTCTCTAAGTTTCAAAGTGAGAACAAAGAAAAAATTACAGAGAGAGCATAGTGAAGTAATTGTGAGATGAAAAATAATGAAATTGAACTCCCTTTTACACAGGTGAGGATGGCTCAATATTTCCCAATTGTAAGAATGGGAAAAGTACATAATGAAAAGATATAATTTCAGATAACAATACACAATTGAGTAATAACTAGTAAATGGATTCCTTGATCCTCACACGGAAGCTTATTTCTCTTTCTTCACAGATTACCCGTTTTCATGAAATTTGATCTAGTTGTCTTTTACTGCTGCTTCAGATCGCATAGTCTTCATTTAAGGCAGGTCGCACTTTGATCGAAAGAAAAACATGCGATCTGACGTGTTTTCCTCTTAGCTGACTATTTTAACTTTCTTTTCCTAGAGTTGACTATTGTCATAGATTTAAGATCACATAATAATTACGTTGGCCCAAAACCTATTCTTGATTGGTCTACACTATAAGTAAGCAATTTCCATGTTAAATGGTTTAGGTATACTTCACAGATGTTCTGAAGTAATTTATGTCTTAAAAATATTAATTATTTGTTCATTTCTACATATTTTAGTAAAGAACTGTGATAATAGTAAAAAATCATCAAGATTTGTCGAAAGTGTTCGTTTTGTTAAAAACGTCGCAATTGGTCAAAAAATATCACTTTTGCCAAAAGTTCTTGTTTTTGGATAAATTTGTCCAAAATTTTTTACCATTATTGTGATTCTTAAGTTATTAAGACATAAATTATCTCAAAACATCCTAAAACTTAATAATAAAATAGTTTTAATTTAAGCGGCATACTCATAATATTTAAACATGCATAGAAATTACTTACTCAACATTGAAGACTCAACCAAGATTAATAAGTTTAATTAGTAACTACATTCACTTCCAATGTTGAGGTAATGAGTTTAGATTTCCCACCCCTAATTGTCAAAAAAAAAAGAGAAAAAAAAAATCAAAAATAGGCTTGAGGCTAAAGCTGATGATTGATAACTTAGATTAAACTCCCATGAGATTGTGTTTCTACAACGTATTTTGCTTCAACTAAAGATTATGGCTTTGAGATTGGGAGATTAATGGCGAGAAAAGCCAGAATTTTCGGTTTTGAAGGCAAAGATAGGGAAGAACGATGAGAGATAGTTAGGTTTTCAAAACAAGTATACCCCAATATTTTAAGGATCTTTTTGTCCAAAAATTGTCCAAATAAAAGCATAGTATTCTAGTAAAAACTCGGATTTTTGAGAGGGTAATTTGGACATTTTACAAATTTTTCGGATATAATATTGGGGCGATTAATTTGCAAAAATTTTGTGCAGAATGACTAAATTGTAATTTTTGGGGGACTGATTTGAAAGATATTTAAAATTTTAGGGACTATTGTGTAATATTAAAAAATTTACACAGCCCCATAAGACAGGGCCACGTGACCCTGTCATTTATCTCTCTATCTCCCCGATGCTCTCTTCTCTCCCTCATTCTCGGTTTCTCACGACTGAAGGCGCTGGGCCACTGTGGGAGCCACCTCGAGCCATCGTCCGTCCCTCCAGCCCACCGGCGTCGACACGTCATGCTGCTTGGAAGCTCCATCGGCCATTGCCAGCAGTCGGCGGCTGCTGTTTCACTGAAAAATGCCATTAGAGCCGTTCGAAGCTTTTCGTCACTGGTGTCATTTTGGGCTATTTCAGCTCACGTTCTTAGGCTCGTTGAATTTGTCTCGTCGAGAGGAAGCTCAAGGTATGTATATCTTAACCCCATAATACCTTAATCAAAAGTTGCCATTTTTGAAATATTTTGAGCTTGAGTTGACTTTTTAATCCGGCCGTTGGATTGTGTTTTATTGTCATTTTTGGATTGTACTCGGAAAATGGGAAAGTTTGATATATATATATATTACCTATGTTTGGTGATCGGCACGAAAATTGAAATCGGACGGCTAAGATTTGTCTCGATTTGCATGCCACCAGTTTAGTGTGGGCCCAGACCTGAATTGGATAAGTTATATGTCTAACCTAGCTATTTTGGGTGCTAGGAATTCAGTGAAGAGATCCGTTTGTAAAATTAAAGCTCCATTGAGAAGTTGGTTTTTCGCAAGAGGACGATCGAGGGCTTAGAATTGGTTCCTGGCCCTCCGGATGATTGTCGACGACACCTTGAAGATTCAATAGCGTGGTATTACTATTCTTGTGAGGTAGGAATTTGGTTACCTCCGTTTTATACTATTTTTGAATAAAACTTATTTTCTGCAATATATGAGAACAAATGTGATTTTTGATTTTCTTAAACATATGTGATTGTATGATATACATACATATATATATATATATATATATATATATATATATATATATATATATATATATACTGTATTACTCTGAGGATTTTTCTAAGTGCAGATTATTTTTGGGTATATCAAAAATAGGGCCGTTATGCTGCCCGTTTTTTTTTGTAAAAATCTAATATGCTTATTTTATTGAAAAACCCAAGCACGATTATTTTCATATTTCAGTTCTATGTTGCACGTGTCATAGGATCATACATGAGCACCGTGTTAGTATCGTGGGTTTAGAGTGTGGCGTTACATGCCCCACCATTGGTGTAGAGTCCGTAAACCAGCATGGGATCCTGTTACTTCTGATTACCTCCCCATGTGGTAGACGTAGTTAATTCGGTTGCCCCTCTAGGTTTGGTAGGTGACACATGGGTGTCCCCTCCGAATATGGGCTTAGGTGTCAGACAGGCTGTTAGGTACACTTAGTGTCATCATCCTGGGTTTTCACAGATGAGAAGATGTGAGCTCATAGGTATGGGTTGATTTGTGTCATGTGCATTTGAATTGAATGATTTTGATTGTATTGATTTATTTATACATATACATATGGATTTCCGGTTTTGGATCATTATATATGTATGTATTGGATTTAGACTAACCATGCAGGAACTTTCCACCACTAAAATATTTTCGACCGGGTAACTAATTTTCCTACTGGGCATTTTATGCTCACCCCCTTCCTCCCTTCCTTAGGTGGTGTCCAGTATGACTTTGGAGATCAAGAGGAGTAAGAGGTCATCTTGAATGTAGTTCGTTATCTTGGTAATGCTTGGAGTGTGATGTCATGGTGTTTGGATTGTTTGGGTTTTGTTTAGCATTGAACAAAGATTACTACATTCTATCTTTGTCTGTGAACTTATGTATGTTATTCTGGTGTTTGATTTTTAACATGGATGATGATGATGCTTAGACTTATATTTGGTTTATATTTTCTTTTCGATATTTATTCGATCTATGTTTAACGGTGTATACAAACTGTAGGAATGGTTCACGGGATGAAATTCTAATTATTTTATTTAAATAGACTGTTTTATAAAACTATAACTTTTAACACATTTCAAATAAATCAAGGAATTTTCCATTTTTGTGAAATTCTCCTTCTGTCACTAGCGCAGGTTTTGGGCTGTGATAATTCTTTTTTTAAAAAAAAAAAAATTTACTAACTTGAGCATATATGTGTAAAAACGTTACGATCGACCTAATATCATAGAATATATAAGAATAGAAATGGCTATACAATGGAATGACGATCGACCTAAATTCATGTAATATTTTTGGATCCCAATTGGGCATGTCATCAATATTAAATATCAAATACTATTTTTTTTCTCAATGTATTTGGCCAAATAATAATTAATAATATTTTTTATGAGAAAATGTAATGACCTAGTATTTCATAAATTTTTTTTTAAAACTCCTATGTTTTAAGAAATATAGAAAAACCCAATTGAATTTGATTTTTTTTTTAATTACAAAAACTTGCAATTTGACTATCTTTGAAATCTAACATTCTCATATAAACTAAATTGGGAAAATAAATAAGAAATGACAAAATCACTCTTAGTGGATTGTAGATTTAGGTTTATATTATATTTTGATAATTTTGTGTTTGGAAAAATAAATAATTTTTTAGAAACTATTTTATTACTTATGAGGTCAATTGAAAAATTAAAATATTGTTTAGAAATTAGTATAGATAATTCTTGAACTTATTTTAAATCTAAATCTACCATATACTAAGAATAATTTTGTCATCTTTCATTAATTTTCTTAATTTTGATGGTACGATCAGAAGGTGAAATTTAAAACTAGTCAAATTATTATCTTTTTGTAATAAATAAAAAATAAATTTAAAGGGATTATTCAATACTTCTTAAAACACGGGAAGTTTCATTAAAAAATTGTGAAATATAAGATAATTTTATGATGTTTTCTTTAATTCTTCCATATATTTTTGATTAATTTTTGGGAATGGTTGGATACTTTGCTTTTGTTCATTCTTATGTTTCTAATTTTGTTCTCTTTATTTTTCGTTTCTTTTATCATTTTTCTTCTTTATCACTTTCCGTTCCCATGATCCCCATTGGTACTTTTATGTGCTCTTAGAATCCCCACCAATTAAGCATTTATCTTTTTATCCCTGATTCCCCTTTATCTGCTTTTCTTTGCCACCTTTTCTCAGGGTTAATGAATATCCAACTATCTTTGTTTATAAAGGAGAGGGGAAGAGGGGAAAAGAAAAAGTTTATAATTCAAGCGTTCGATGTAGTCCCTTTTGAGCAAAAATTGGGATTGGTCCTGGTCTTCATGTGAATTAGTGGATACATATTATATATGTTACAAAAATTATACAAATTATGTATAAACTTACAAGTGTTCGTGATTTTTTTTCCCAACCCTTCTATTAATCGAGTTCGGGTCTTGTTACATTGATTTTGTGCAAAATTATATCCAGCCTGTTAATTATATGTTTATTATTTATGGCGAGTGAGATCAGTCCTGCACATCTTTACCCATATATAATAGTGTGAAACTAAAACCAAGAATCTAAGATATTGCTCCAACTTTACGAGAACATAGAATTTTGATTAAGATTCTAGATTTGGATAGAGAGAAGTGTATTCCTTTCCACTATTTTTTCTTCTTTTGAAGAAATATTCCTTTCCACTGTTAATAACATAAATTGGTAGTGGTGGAGAGGAATATCCTTGGCTTGTACTGAGAAATGGTTTTCTTCTTTCATGTGAGAATAAACTAGTGAAAGAATATTATGTGGATATTCAGAAGAAAAAAGCTACATTGATTGTGCAAGATCTAAGGCTAACAAAGCTCTTGAGTTTTAGTGGTGGTATGGGAAGAATAAAGAGATGGCTTACTTGACCATTCAAGACTTAACGTACATGACGATTCAAGACATAATAACGTACTACCCCTAAGGCCTAAAGTTGACTTGAGAAAGGAAAAGTAAATAATAAATTATAATGGAGACTTCAAGTTACGAACCCGAAAGCAAGGCAGGTCCGGCGAAAGTACAATTTTTTTTTCTTTTAAATTTAGGAAAAGGTTCAAACTCAAATCCTTTATATTGGAAATATGTATAGTTATCACTACAATCACAAAAAAATTATGAAACTACCTTTAGCATAAGACCATGATATTGTCATGTATTATAGCCTATCATATATTGCATATTCTTAACAATGAAGAAACATAACTTCTCTTTTACAGGACAAAGAGTGACTCTTTGCATTTTTTCTGTCTACATTCACTTTTTATTGACCAATAACACAATAATTAAAACATCTGCCACTAACTTGGAATAAGGGTATATCGATCATTGCTAGTTGCTTGTAATCTAAAATATTTAAACTAACGTGATAAACTAAAATATATATTGTATGTCTTACCCTTTGACATGATAATATTTAGAAGAATCAGTCATTTTATCCCCCAATTTACTTTTAGTACAAATTCACTCTCCACTTTTGACTTCTTATTCAAATGCTGTCTGATGGGTGCATAATTTATATACTAATTAAATCTTCTATATTACTTTAGTAGTTTTTATGTTTTTTTTATGTTGATTATCTTATTTCTATGTTTGCTAGGTGTTTTGGAGTTGAAGGAGTGAATATAAGCTAAAACGGAAAAACCTAAAAGTAGGGGCGGCAATCCAGGTCATGACACGATAACACGACTCGAAATTAACATGAAGTTAGCAGGTTTGAGTTGAGCTTAAACAGGTGCGGGTCAAAACAGGTTAAACATGATTAAGCACGATAAAATAACAGGTCAAAATTAGGTCAACCTGTCTAACCTGAAATTGACATGTTTGACACGATTAAAACCAAAATTAAGAAACAGGTCATAATCGTATCAACCTACAATTAACCTATTTACAACCCGTTTATGACATGATAAAAAATAATTTTTAACATTTAATTTAAAAAAAATTAAAATTTCGAAAAAAAAAAAACAAAAGGTGAAATGAAAAGTGAAAACCCTCATAGCACACATATCACTCATCTCTCTCAATTCTCAAATTAGCCGCCACTTACCCTTACACATATAACTCATCTCTCATCTCTCTCAAACAAACCCTAAATCAAACTCAGCCCGTCAGCCGCCACCCTCCCTTCTCGGCTCCTCCTTCCCTCCCTCGTCTCAGTCACCCTCCCTCTCAGTCTCTCCCTTTCTCTGTCACTCTCACTCCAGTCCTCAAGATCTCACTCTTGATCTTGCACTCCCAATCCCGCTCTCGTTCTCAGTCAGGTATAACAAAGATATATTTTTTTTCTTGTACTATTTTTGTAATTTTTTCTGTTTTGTTACAGCTTAATTATAGGTTTTGGTCTTAAGTACTCTGAATGTGCAGGATATAGAGAGAAATTTCTACAAAGTTGCACTTCGATTTATACTTTATAATGTTTCCTGCTAATTAATCTAATACTGTTTTTAGAGCTTAATAATAGGTTCTGGTCCCAGGATTTGTATTCGGTAATGTTTCCTACTACTTGTCAGGTTGACACAATGATGGATTAAATGTGAATTTTTTTTTATATTCAAATTAGCATGGAAGACTTTTCTCATTTTGTATTTACTCATCTTGCTTACTAATATGTATCCTTGTTGACTTCTTTTCCTTTTGGAAGGTTTTGGTTATCTTATAACTTAAAAACAGAAAAAAGAAAGAGCGGCTTTGGTTAATAGGTACAACTCTTTTTTCCGCTAAGAGGGGTGCGGTTGCTCTTTATGCTATTCAGATCTCTTATGGATACGGTGCCTTTTCTTTGATTAAGTATATTACTGAGGCAAAACAAGCTTTGTCATTTGATATTTAATATAGAATTTTATTTAAGGTAACATTCTTTTAGTAAAATAAGACAAATGAGAAGTAGATGTTGTACATCCAACTTAGTTGTCGTGTTTGATAAATTGATAAAATAATGAATTAATTATAGGAGGGACCTTTTGTACAAGTTAGGAGTGTAGATAAAATGACCGTATATATATAAATATATAGATAATGCAACTTTCAAAAGTATACATAATTTTTACTATGTATATATAATGTGATCTTTAATAAAAGACTTGTGATGGTATTTTTTGGATACAAAAATCCGATCTTCTTTGTTAAAAGACTCGTGTATTTTTTTTTCTTTTTAATCTTTCATGGCTCTGTCAATTAAATTTATGGCATTGTTAATTAAATTTTCTTCTATTTTTCTTAATTATTTGTTACTTTTATTTGCTCAAGTAATTATTTGTTACTTAATTATGCTTGTTTTGCCTTTAATATGTTGCTAATTTTTTCATATTTTGATATATAGATGGATAAACAAAGACTTGAAACCAATCTTGATGATTTTGAGTCCAACAGTGTTGACGTACCTATTGATGTTGATCTTGATGATGAGAATGATGGAACTGGTGGTGGTGTCGAGCAACAATTAAAGCACAAGAGAAAGTTAACTTCCCAAGTATGGAAATATTTTGAGATGCTTTTTGTGGGTCCTGATAAAAAGCAAAAGGCTAAATGCAAGCTATGTAGAATGAAGTATTTTGCTGACAGTAAATATGGAACAGGTAATTTGAAAAGGCATATTGATTCATGTGTTAGAACAAATCATCGTGATGTTGGTCAATTATTGATATCTCAAGATAGTGGTTTACTTAGTCTTGGTGGATCTAAGTTTGATATTGAGAAGTTTCGTAATATGGTCACACAAGCTATTGTTATGCATGACTTGCCTTTTAACTTTGTTGAATACAAGGGTATAAGATCAATATTTAGTTATCTGTATCCTGCCATACAACTAGTGTCACGAAACACTGCTAAAGCGGATACACTAAAGTTGTATAAAAAGGAAAGAGCATTAGTGAAGTCCATGATAGAGGTAGCTCCTGGTAGAGTATCTTTCACATCAGATTTGTGGACCTCATTGACCAGTGATGGTTATTTGTGTTTGACTTGCCATTACATAGATAAAAATTGGTGTTTGCAAAAAAAAGTATTGAGTTTTACTTTTATGCCTCCTCCACATAGTGGTTTGGTATTCTCTGAAAAATTATATAGCTTGTTATGTGAATGGGGACTTGAAAGCAAAGATTTTAGTATCACTTTAGACAATGCCGCATCTAATGATATTTCCGTTGAGATGTTCCAACACCAATTGAATCTTAAGGGGCTGATTGTATGCAATGGTGATCACTTTCATATGCGATGTATTCAAGTTGAGCATGAATGAAGAAGAGTTATCCTCAACAACTTGCTCAAATTTTGTGGAAGTTTGAAGCTTTTTTTTTTCCATATTGTGTGATGAGAATTGTCTTTGTCTTTGAGATTTGTGTGCTAAACATATATGTGATGAAACTTAAGTTCTAAGTTTGATCTGGATCGTTACGACTATAATGTTATGTGTGTGTGTGTATTTTATGTTATATTTTGGACTTTTGGTTTGGATTGTGGATGTCGAGAGTATTATGTTATATGTGTTTTGGATTGTTGATGTTAAGACATTTATGTTGTTATTATATGTGTGCTGATTTGAGAGACTATTTATTTTGGTTTGATAGCTTTTAGTTGTTGTGGACCTTGTATTTTATTAGATGTATTGGTTAACAAGTTAATTTTGTTATACATGTCATTATGTTTGGAAATGTGAAGTTGTGAATTGTGAACTTAGTTAGGTTAAATAGGTTATTACATGTTATATTAGAAATGTTTAAATAGGTTCACATATTAAGTTTAGTGGGTTATATTTGACAGGTTGACTTATATAAGAATATTTATTATAAATAGGTTAAATTCTATGTGAATAGATTAAACATGTCATAAATAGGTTAAATTTGACCTAAACAGGTTAATAGGTCATGTTAGGTAGAACATGACCTGAATAAGACACGATTAAATAACGTGTTAAATGTGTCGTGTCGCGGGTGACCTGTTTAATTAGCAGATCATGTACGGGTTCACAAATAATGATACGATTAACTAAACGTGTCATGTTCGGATTGGGTAAATACTCGTTATACATGTGTCTCGACACGACACGATTATGACACGACAACACAAATTGCCACCCCTACCTAAAAGAGGTGGAATAGAAATTTAGCGCCGTAGTGCTCCCTCAATATCTCAGAAAAAATAATGCTCCAGAAGTTTAGCACCACAGTCCTGAGTTTCTGGCGCTATGGTATTGGAGACACGAAATACAACTGACTTAAGCTATTAATACAACTTGGACTCCAAAATTATACAAGAATTTATCAAAATGCCCTTGACATTATTTCTCCTATAAATAAGACTCTCCATGTTAGATAGGAAGACGAGAAATACACTTTTTCACATTCAGAAGCCTAGATAAAGAGATCTAAGGGGAGATTGGAGAGCTTGAAGGCTAGAAGCCTCATGGTGCCATAGGCATCTATAGTTTTTCTTCTCTTTTCTTTTCCTTTTTCTCCTAGTTTTTTATTATCTAGCATGATGTATTCATTGATCAATTATTTCTATTCACCAGAATAGCTCCTAATTAGGTTAAAGGGCAATTTCAAAATCTTAAATATGATTTTTAATTAATTTTTCGGATTTTATAATATCATTATTTATTCAAAGTTGTTGATGCTCTTCTATGCTTATATATTTATGATTTTATCTAGATTTATTTAGGTGCACAACTAAATAGGATTAGATAGATTTTTATAACTATATTAGAATTTGAGATTTGTAATTATCTAAATTTTCTAATATGGTAGCGAAATTATAAGTAGATTAGATTGCATAATTTAATTTATCTTTCTATGATGAAAAACACAACCTAAGTTAAAGGATTTTGAGCTTGTGTGATGAATTGCTTATTTTAATAAGTTTTTCTAGACCTATGCATGGATTAGGTATAGCTAAGAGAACTTATTCGAAGTTAATCTTATTGATATAATTTAGAGAAAGAGCTTTTTTGGCTAATGAATCTTAGTAGATCTAAAGCTTGTTATTGTCTCTAGCTAATAATTTTAATAAGTAATTAAATATAATATTTAGTAATTAATTTAGTAGGAGTCCTTAATTGTAATGCCCAAGATTCTCACATGCATAATAGGCCAATAATAAACATGTTCATATTGCATAATAGACATATCAAGTGACTAGAATCAACTT
>JXTB01000007.1:1746978-1770446 GCA_002914805.1 Parasponia andersonii
CTTTTGTAAAAGCTGTGATTCGGTCTTGTACTTGTTTTCTTTAAGCATTTTACATTGTAGTAATAATGTTAGTAATAAAATTGACATCAGGTCTTTCACACACCTTGCCACAGAGGATACTGACCCTTTCCACTATCTTTTCTACCGGACACAAGGTAAGTGAAGATTTATTTTAACTGCATCACAAGAACAATAGTAGATACAAGATGTTTTCTTACATGCTTATGTGTATTATTTCAATTATATGTTATTTATATTATTGTTGTAAAGTTTACGGAAATGTAAGTATGGCATGATCATTTAAGCATGATTTTCAAAGAAGTGAAGTTTTCCACATATTGGATTTAAAGTAATACCATTATACTAATTTTATGAGATATGTTTTAAGTACAGTGTTTAGTCTGTCTGCGTTGGGTAAGTATGGTTTGCACAGGCATCCTTCCTGCATAGGTGGGCACGACTTACTGACTACCGGGACTGAGCATTATACTATGAGATTTATCAGGTGCATTACTTAGTCGGTCTGCGTTAGGCAGGTATGGTCCACATTGGCCATGTGTTTTCTTCCCGCATAGGTGGGCACGGCCTACCGACTGCCGCGACTTTGTAATGTACTCAAGGGCCCTATAAAGAAATATTTTCTAAGAAAAGTGCATCAAAATGAAAAGTTATGAAAGAAAGAGTACAATGGGAATTTCAATAAAGTTTATGCATAAAACATGTTCACAAGCATGCATGATTTTTACTTACTGAGCATTAGCTCATTTAGTTCATGTGATGCAGGTGAGGACATTTGTGATGTATAGAGTTGCTAGTTGGCTAGCACGCTTTCTTGTCGCCATGATCATACCGATGTAGACGAGCTTGACTTGTGGGCAGTGTTTTATTTGTATTTTGTTATTCTAGTGTGTTGTAAATATTACTACTGATGGCAAGATAAACAGATATGAAGTTTTTAGTTGTATATTTTGTAAAGACACTTTCAAAAAATAATGCCGCGTAGTTTCTTTTGTTTTAGAGCTCGAAAAGTTTAAATTTGGCCCATCTTTTTGCTAGAACTAAAAATATGGGTTATAAAAGAGTAATGCTTCTTAGTTTGACCTACACAGTCATATAGTTAAGCTAGGGGGTGTTACATTAATAGTGGTGAATGAACTTTAGCTTGTTTTATTTTATTACATTTGTTATTTTATTTATTTTCATTTTATTTACTTTTTCTGTCTTAGTTTAGAGAATCCTCGCAAATACCATATAATTAGTAGCTTAATAGTTAGACCAATACTTCGTAGGATCGACCCTTATTACTATTATACTAGGTTAAACTAATATAAGAAAAGGAAAATATTAACGTTATTATTTAACAACATGCCACTACCCAAAAGACAAAGTTGTTCCTCTCCACCCCCCTAAACTAATACCGCTAGAAAACTAACGAAAACTAAAGGAAAATCACTCATTTTAAAATCCACCATGCACACTCTCTTACCTGATTTTCGCTCTAAGTATGAATTGCTCTCCCTAACTCTTGATTTTATTTTAACTCAATGTCACCTAAATGGCAAAAGCAATACTCTTTTACCCCTTATTCCCCGCCAACATAAACTCAATGTCGTTGAGATACCACCGCCTCCGCCTCCAGAATTGTAGATGTTTTTTATTTTATAATATGTTCTAATTTTAGATACAATTTGTATATTTTTTTATTTAATAAAATTTGTGTTAATATATCTTCTTCCAAATTTTAATATATTAGATAACCAAATTAATTATTAATTATTAATTATTATTAATTAATAAATAATTATAACAATCAATTAAATAAATTTTTTTAAACAAATTAATAAAATTTTTGCCGACGCAGAATTGCATCAGTAAAAGAATATCTATATTCTACAAAAATATATTCACCGATAGGTTTTGTCATCGATAAAGGTATTTTTATTTTTAAAAATATTTTCTAGATATTTTCATCGACGCATTTTGTCTTCAGAAAATGTATTGTACGTTTTTAAATTATTTCTTTAGTAACTTTCGTCGATGCATTAATGCGTCCGTAATTGTTTGACTTTCACCGATGCATTTATTCGTCAGTGAAAATCAAGTAGATTTCGAATATGGTCATATTTTTGCCGACAAAAACTTTCGCCGATATAAACTGTGCATTGATAAAACTTACTAAAGTGTCGGCGAAGGTTACTTTTACCGACGAAATTAAATTTCCGTCAGAAGGTGACATTTAGCTACGGTCTTACACTGATGATAGTCGTCGATGAGGAATTGTGTCGATAATTGTCAAATACCTTTTGCCGACAATTTTATGCTACTTTTTTTGACGAAAAAATGCGTCGGCGATAGTCATGTTTCTTGTAGTGTGGTCTGCACAAATGACTTGGCAAAATTGGTTAAAGACAGATTAGTTTCTAAATGGCTTTACAAGCTTTGAGTAAATGGCTAGAAAGTATTGGGGTGCATGCCAAATTAGGGTTGCATAAAACCTAGAATTAATTTGGTGAAATTTTGGGTATGTCCAATTTGTAAGATTTTTCTTTTAGTGAAACAGAAGTGAAGGAAAATTTTCTATTTTTTCTTTTTCACATTAGTTTGTAAAAAAATGTTAGGATGACATTACAATGTATAGGGTAAAAAAAAAAAGCATGAAATAATGGAAGATTACATAGACCAACTAACAAATATGTAACTAATTTTTGTCATTATTCTAACTGCATGACGTTTGTGTTCTTTTTGGGGTAAAAGAGGAATTTTTCGGCATATAAGTAGCACTTATGTAAAAGTCAAAAATTTGAGGATAAATTTATATTAAGAAAAAAAAATCTGAGGAAGGAAAAAGGGGTAAAATTGGTTATTATTCTTTAGTTTTCGTAAGTTTTCTAACCACGGGAGTCTTTAGAGGTGAAAGAGAAACGATTTATCATTTATGTTTGATAGGAGGGAAGGAATAGAGAAATGAACGAGAGTACTATATATTACCCAAGGAAGGGAAATGAGAGAGGAATGAGATCATTTTGTTGTGTTTGGTATGAGAGAAAGGATAGAAGACTAAGATCATTTCCCTTATTTGATAAGAGAAAGAAGACGAGAAGGTTTTAATTGTAGAATAACCACTTATTTCTCTCGTAAAATCTCCTTGATTTAAATTTCAAAAAAAAAATTTCTAATTTAGAGGAAATTATTGGTTAAATTAAAGATTTGAAATTCATTATCCAATCTTTTTCTTCTTAAAATCACTCCGACCAAATATCCACCCCACCCTAGCTAAATCCATTCTATAATCTTTTTACCTATTTTCTTCTCTCCATTTCTCCTTTCTACCAAAAATACTCTAACACTTAAAAAAAAAGTCAAAAGTAGAAGAGAAAATGAACAAATTTGTACCAAAAGCGAAAATTAAGGTGTAAAATGTCTAATTGTACTAATTAATATTCACAATCTATTATATATAATAATAATCTGGGAAGCAAATTGTCTATCCTTTTTGTTTGTTTAATTATATGTGGACTGGAATCATGTTTTGCCACATCACTCTAATTAAAAGTAAAGACTTTTAGATAAATAAAATATAAATCTCAATAAACATCAGTCAATGAGTTTTTTTAAAGATGACGTATAGAGAAATTTATTGTTTTTTTTTAGTAAAAAGAATAAATATAATTTTCAAAATAGGGACAATTAGACAAAGCCGAGTCCATATATTTTTTGTATGACCAAATATTATTGCCATAAATAGCTTCGAGAACTCTTCTTGTTTGCTTATACATAACACCACTATATATGACATGACAAAAGTATATGTATTATTATATTATCAACCCAACAAAGAATTACATGGTTGCTTCTGGCTTTATCAACATGACATCTAGAGTATATTTCTACTTTATAACGTGTGCTTGGTGGTGCCAATTCTATATTTCTATTTATCATTAATTCTCTTCTTCAATCTAAATCTTTTATGATTTATATACATATTCGTATAATACGGGCACCATTAATCCAATATCTATTATTATTAATCTTATATTATTTTACTTAATTAAAATTCATCTTATACACTTTTTTATAATAAAAAATAATAATAATAAAAAAGAATAAATATTAAATTATGTATATTTTTTTTCTAATTATTTAAATTATTATAATCGTTACATAAAAATTTTACAGCTAAAAAACACAAAGAAATAGAAAATACCTACTACATTAGGAACTATATATTATATCTTGAGTAGTTCAACAAGGTTTCGTTTTCATCCTTAATGTCTTATTCTTAGTTAATTGTTGAAATCAAACAAAACGATCCTCCGAGCAGTTAGTTTCTTGAGCAATAAAACGACAAAATATATTTCGTCACGCAGCGGCTGATCGAGATGACTGTTACTGTAACATCCATAAATAGTAGGGTGGCATTGATGTCCACATGCTTTTTCCATTATTTAATGTTTGGAAAGTGGGAAATTGACAAGAGTTTATTAATTTGCAATGAAACCATGACTCAAGTACGCTAATTTCAGTACGGAACAAGTGCCCAGTGACAAAGCTGTGGACGATGGAGATTGTGAATTCAAATTTGGGTCTTTTTTTTTTTTTTGAGGATCTTAAATATACTCTGGTCTCATACTTAAACTCTGTTTGGAACGAATTTTGAAAGAAAAAAAATTAGAAAAAAAAATTATGGAAAAAAAAAAGAAGACATTATTTTTTAAAAAAAATTATAGAACTTTCTTTTGACAATTTTAGTTTTACAAATTAGCATATCAAAATTCTGTATACTAAAAACTAATATCAAATTAAATTTTTGTTTTTCTTAAAATTTTTTTTATTATTTTTTATTACAATCCAAACAATTGAAAATAGAATTTCTTAAAATTTTTTTTTTTCCTTCCAAAAATCCGAATTTCAAACGGAGCATTAATCCGAGTTTCAAACGGAGCATTAAGATTCAAGTAATTCACTCTATTATTCAGTAATAGTAATATATGGTCTCGAGGGACATTTTTAAATACAATTAAAGCTCCTATACTCACGACAAAAGAGAATAGCCAAATTGAGTTTCAAACGGAGCATTAATCCGAGTTTCAAACGGAGCATTAAGATTCAAGTAATTCATTCTATTATTCAGTAATAGTGATATATTAATCCGAGTTTCAAACGGAGCATTAAGATTCAAGTAATTCACTTTATTATTCAGTAATAGTGATATATGGTCTCGAGGGACATTTTTAAATACAATTAAAGCTCCTATACTCACGACAAAAGAGAATAGCCAAACTGGTCGCTACCTCCTCCCTTTTCTTTCATTAAAAAAAAAAATAGTCTAATTTTTGTCGATTGTGACACTTGAAAGTGGAAAACGGCCAATAATACTGATTAACAATTATACGAGATCACATATATTATGACAAATGACAATAATGCCGGGTTTCTTTTTCAGTGGAGGTTTCGGATAAACACTCTAGCAAAAAGTTTTTAAGTTTCTTTTTTGTACGATTTTCGTTCTTTTTTTTTATTATTATTATAAGAAAAGCATAGACAAGATAATATTTTGCGGTTAAGTATTACTAGTCACAATTAATTTGTAAAGTCATGACCCAAATATGTGCTGTAACTAATTTGAGAGAGCAAAAATTATACAGTAATCTTATGTTAACAAAATTAGTGGTGGTCAAAATAGTGATTTATGTGACTAAAACATTTGAGACAATGATAATTAAATGTCCTGATCAGAGTTTCTCACAGGAGATTAAAATAGTGTCAAATGACCTATATTGATGCAAGGGTTTCCTACAGCATCAACATTTATATGTGTGATTCTTTTTTTTTTAAATATTATGTGACTTTTATTGAAACAAATAAATAGAAGTTGACTAAATGTTATCAGTTTTTTGTTTATCAAATATTTAATTTATATTTCGTTTAAATCCTCTACAATGACTTCGGTGGAGATCCGATACATAGGTTGCAACACTAATTTCGGGGGATGCATTTGTTGTCTCCCTCTATAAATGAAGGTTATTGAATATCACATGGGTAATTTAATTAAGTCATCACATTAGAAACTTACATGAACTGAGTAAAATTTATAACCTCAAGTATATGGATAGTGGATATTTTTAATACTCTGCAGTCATAGGTTTGAGAAAGTGTTCTTGAGGATTTAATATTTATCTCCAAGGCAAATATTAAAAAATAAATAAGCATAAGTACTTTGAGACTGAGAATCTCAATAATAATTAATTAACCGTTATTTATGAAAACCGTTAATTAATAGTGCCAGCTGATATGGGAAGCATTTCTTTACGTGACGTAAGTATTATAATACTAACAAAGAGCAGAAACATTTACGTTAACTGACACCCTGATCCCGCTTATGATATCAATAATACAGTAATACTTAAAAAGTAGATGTGACTCATGAATCATTGCATTATTCTTTTAATTGTGAATCATTAGTTGTTGCGTTTAAGTGCACGAGTAAATCATTAATTGTTATTTGTTACTGCAACTTGTAGGAATACTCTTAACATCAAAATTAATTTTTTTTTTAAGTTTGATTAAAATTCTTTTACGTTTTATTTAAAGTCCTATTTATTTTTCACTGAAGAGGTGACACTTTAATATTAACACAAAATATATGACGTTTAGTGGATTACTTATATTACCAAGGCAGGTCGAATAATTATATTTTTCTTATATCTGTTGGCATGTTTTCTAAGTCGTTTTTTCGTGCTATCACTCTGAAAAATTTTGATGCAGTATAATGTTAATCTCATGTCTAGTCGTATTAGTAATAAGATAATTATTTTAGGATAAATTTCTTTATTGGTTCTTAATTAAATTATAAAAAAAAGTCTCATTTTGATTTTTAAATTTTAATTTTGTTATTTTGGCCTTAAACTATTAAAGAAAATTCTGTTTATCCTTTTTGTTATATATTTCATTTTCTTTTCTTTTTAAAAAAACAGAAAGCTGCATAGGACACCCGTACTGGTTATTTCATATGTATAAGTGTAGGCTAGCACCATACAAAGAGACTAGAGCATGTACCGAAATAATTTAAAAATAAATGGCCCAACAAAAGTTACTTGCAAAATGGACAAGAATGTTTTTAAAATTTCCCTGAAATATGATATTTACTTGAGAAAAAATCATACTGAAAGGCCAAAATATCTCTTTTATATTTTCTTTTTGTTAAGAATCAAACATGATATATAGAAAAGGGAATAGAATGACACAATTTTAATAGTTTAAAGACTAATTAATACAATGAAAATTTAAAGCTGAGGGATCCTTACCTTTAATAATGAAGTATTTATATCACATGAATATATATCGATGTATATATGATTAGACACAAACTCATTGCATTGGCATCTGTTACACGGTCTAAAATCTATATGTTGGTCAATGCCAAATAGAGAAAGTTAGCAATCAAGTTGAACGCGTCAAGTCGCATGAGAATTTTTCTGATCGAAGTGCGACTTCCTCCGAATGAGTTAAGTACGACCAGTATAAAAAATAAACTAGATCGAGCTTCATCAAATGGATAATCTACAAAGAAAGGGAAACAAGTTTCTGAATGGAGATCGACTAATCATGCCATTTAAGTTATTACCCAATTATATTGTTACTCGAATTGTATTTTCTGATAACACACTTACCCGTTTTTACAATTGGGAAACTGTGAGGGTGGCTCAGTATTGTTATAAAAACTTCTGGGCTACATTCTGTATTTTCTCTCTCTTTTTCTCACCTTGGGACTTAAAGAAACTCTTTTAATTCTCTAAAAAATAGTGAAGAACAGTGGACATAGACTTATCTTTTTTGGGGCTGAACCACTATAAAATTCTTGTCTCCTTATTTGCTTTGATTTATCAACCCATTTCACACACAAATCACATCTTGTAATTTCCTAAATTCATTGTTGACAAAACCTCCGTCAACAATTGGTGCTAGAATGAGGGCTATTCAAACAAAAAGTTTGTCAATTTCGATTCTTCAACAATGGCAAACACCAGAATCACTACCAGAAACGCCAGAACTAGCCAAAACTAACCCCAAAGCACTACTGCTACACAGGTCAATCCTGCTTAGGATTAGCTTGTAGTGACTGCACTAGAAAATATTGTCCAGAGATAGGATCGCATAGAGGATGCACTAGTAAACCTTCAGCAAATCACTAATCAGATTAATGATTCTCTACGACGACTTGCTGAGGGACAGATGGTGACTCTACCACAGTACGAACGTCCCAGAGATCGTCCTACTCAACTATCTGAGAGAGGAATTCAGATCCTAGAGACAGAGAACCGCGACTAGTGCAGAACCTAGCAGGAGCGTCATGGAGTTCGCACCTCTAAGGGAAAAGGCAAGGTTGCAGACTTGCCTCAGGAATCTGGTATTGGGAGTTCGAGTACTGATCGTGATCATGGATAACTTCTTGGAGAGCAACCGTCAATCGTGATTGTCTAAGTAACGAGCAAAAACATCAATCGAGGAGCATCTTTGAAAGGATTAGTAGGGAGTTGAGACAGAATCCTGCAGACCTGAGACAACACCTAGAACAGCGACATAGTCATGAGCGATCCACATCGCATCATAACAACCGAAGTCGATCTTGTTGCGCCATTACATTGGAATCTTCACAAAAGTCGCAGCAGACCCTGCCTGACCAACTTGCCTTATATCATGATAACGACCAAAGGCCACCCTTGTCACCAGTAAGAGATAATGCTCTTCCTCCAAACATCGATATTCATAATTTGAGGACTACATTAGATGTACTTGCTGACTGGGATGATGAGCTCGCTGATAGTTATCGTCAATCGCCACTCAACGAGAAAGTTCGAGCTGCTGCCTTGCCTACTGAATTCAAACTCCCACCATAAATACTTTTGATTAGAAAACTGATCCATATGATCATATGGATCACTTTAGTAACCTAATGGAACTCCATCGTATTGATGATCTCGCATGTTGCAGATGTTTTGCTATAACTCTCACAGGAGTAGCGAATAAGTAGTTTTGAGGACTTAAGTCTGGTTCAATCTCGTCCTATCAACAACTTCAGACTGCATTCTAAAGGCAATTCCAGGTTGCGAAGAATTTTACTATTCCACTTATCAGTCTGTCTGCTATTCGGCAAGGTCTGGAGGAAACTCTACGATCTTACCTCAACCATTTTACTTCAGAGTTGGCAAAGGTCAATAACCCACCTGAAAGGGGAGTTTTAACTCTAATAATGGCCGGGGTCCGACTAGAGACTAAACTCTGGGAAGAGTTACTTGAGCGAGAATGCGGAACCCTTGAAGACTTCTATCGAAGAGTTGGTCAGCATCTGAGGGTGAAATCTTCACATGAAAATCTTCATAAGACGAAGAAAGAAGGAGGAAAAGATGCTGCTAAAGATGTGACCACGACTAACTATAATAATAAAAGGAATAACAAACAATCAACTCAAAAGCAGCCCAAATAGAAAAAGCAGGAGATTCCAAGAGCTCAATGAGATTCAACAACTATATTAAATTGAACGCACCCATGGATCATATCTATGCGGTCATAAATCAGTAGGAGCAATATCGTCAACCAGAACCGATAAAATGGGATAAAGCGAGGCGTGATCCTAACAAGTTCTATCGGTATCACAATGACATTGGACATAATACCAATAACTGCTATACCTTGAAGGATGAAATCGAAAGATTAATTAAAGAAGGGCGGCTATGGTAGTACACCAGGCAGAACAATGAAAGACGAGAAGAAAACTAACAGCAACCTCCAAAAATTCAACGCGAAGTGCGAACTATTTTTGGAGGACCGCATATTGGTAGAAATTCGAATAGGGCGCAAGATAGGTATGCACGAGAAGCTCGACAGCATTCTTTGACCAATGTCATGCACCTTAAGCAACAACCACAAAATCAACAGGTACCAGATATGGATATTACCTTCACAAAGAAGGCTGGGAGGAAGGTCCATTACCCCCATAATGATGCATTGGTCATAAAGATCAACTATGGAAGCATGCAGTTATGGCGAGTATTGGTCGATAATGGAAATATTGTCGATATCCTGTACTATGACACCTTCAAGAAGGTGGGGTTGAGTGAAAGTGACCTAAAGTCTACTGTCACTCCACTCTATAGATTTTCTAGTAACAACATAATGCCTAGGGGCATGATTGAGTTAATAGTCAATGTTGGAACTTATCCTAGGGTTTCAATAGTAATGATCCAATTCTTAGTTGTAGATTGTCCCTTTGCATTCAATGCTATACTAGGAAGACCAACGCTGAGGGAACTTCGAGCAGTCACTTCAATTTATCACCTCGCTATGAAGTTCCCAACTCAACATGGAGTAGGCGAAGTGCGAGGTAACTAATATGATGCGTGGACTTGTTATAATAATTCTTTAAAGCTTGGAGCAAAAGATGTGACACCTCGCATAATGATGGTCCAGCTATAAGGCGAAACGTCAAGCGAAGCATTAATAAAAGACCTCAACCTTCGAGAAATTGATAGAGAGGTCAAGACTGGACCTATTAAAGACTTGGAAGATTTATCGAATGACAGGTCTTCGAAGGTTCTAAAAATCGGAGCGAAGCTTCAAGAACCCATGCGAGCTTCATTAGTTGTTTGAAATCAAACTTGGATATCTTCACATGGCGATATTCGAACATGGTGGGGATCGATCCGAATATCATATGCCATCGCTTTAACATAGATGCAACAAAGAAGCCTGTACAACAGAAAAAAAAAAGAGCCATGAATCCAGAATGCTACGTCGCATTGAAAGATGAGGTAGAGAAGTTGCTCGTAATTGGATTCATCAGGGAATCTTTTTATCCAAACTGGCTTGCAAACCCGATTTTGGTAAAAAAAACCCAATGGGAAGTGAAGAACTTGAATCGATTTCACTGACCTCAACAAAGCATGCCCGAAGGACAGTTTTCCCCTTCCAAGAATCAACCAGCTTGCAGATGCAACGTCAGGACATGAACTCTTAAGCTTTATGGATGCATATTCTGGATACAATCAAATCCCCATGTATGAGCTAGATGAGGAGCATACCTCATTCATCACTGATCGAGGATTATACTGTTACAAAAAAAATGCCCTTTGAACTCATCAACACATGCGACTTATCAACATCTTGTCAATATGATATTTGCAAAACAAATTGGCAAGATAATGGAGGTATATGTTGATGACATATTGGTAAAGTCGAAGAAAGCTGAAGATCACGTCAAGCACCTTGATGAGATATTCAAAATTCTTTAGAAATATCAGATGAAGTTGAACCCCCTGGAAGTGCGTATTCAGAGTAGGATCTGGAAAATTCTTGGGGTTTATGGTCAATCAGCGAGGCATCGAAGCTAACCCTCAGAAGATACAAGCACTAATTGACATGCAATCCCCTTCGCAAACCCAAAGATGTGTAGAGCCTGGCAGGAAGAGTAGCTACACTGAGTCGATTTGTATCTAAGTCAACTAATAAATGCCAACCATTCTTTGAAGTATTGAAGGGTTCGAAGAAGTTCGAGTGGACGGAAAAATGCGAGCAGGTGTTCCAAGAATTAAAAAATAACTTGGGTTCTCCTCTACTCTTGTCGAAGCCAAATCCGGGGGAAAAGTTATACTTGTATCTCGCTATTTCCAAATATGCGATAAATGCTGCGTTAATCTGAGAAGAAGAAAATATATAGTGACCCGTATATTACGTAAGTAAAAGATTACTTGATGCTGAAACAAGATATCCAAAGATGGAGAAATTGGCATCAGTACTCATCGTCGCATCCAGGAAGCTTCGACCTTATTTTCATGCGTACTCCATCAAAGTTTTCACGAAATTTCCATTAAAACAGCAACTGCAAAAACCTGAGACTTCAGGACGACTACTTAAGTGGGCCATTGAGTTGAGTCAATTTGACATCAACTTTCAACCTCGCACTGCGATTAAAGATCAAGCTCTCGCAGATTTTATTACAGAGTTCACATATGATATCAATCTTCCCACAGAAGTGATTGAAAAACCTGCTATGGATTTATCAAGATTGTGGAAACTTTATGTCGATAGATCGTCAAACGAGAATGGAACCGGTGCGGACTTTTAGTGCTAATCAGTCCTAAAAGGCATAATATTCATTGTACACTTCACTTCAAATTTCCAACGTCGAATAATGAGGCAGAATATGAAGAATTGATAGTTTGGCTAAAACTCGCACAAGAAATAAAGGTCGAGATAATTGAGATATACAGTGATTCCCAGTTGGTCGTTTGTCAAGTGATCGGTGATTATCAAGTAAGAGGAGGAAGAATGATGGCCTACTTATAGGAGGTACAATGACTATTCTCAACATTTACTGCTTATAGCATTCAACTTCTTCCTCACATTAAGAATACTCGAGCAGATACTCTAGCTAAGCTCGCCTCAATGAAAGACGCAGAATTATTAAAGGTGGATCCTATCAAATTTTTTGCGAAACCAAGTATCGAGATAGAGCCCCAAGTGACCATGTTTGTTGACAAAAAACCATCGTAGATGAATCCTATAATGAAGTATTTATAAAATGACAATCTTCCCGAAAACAAAGACGAAGCAAAGCGACTTTGGATGAAGGCAGCTCGCTATATCATCTATGATGGGAAGCTTTATCGAAGAAGTTTTAGCTCGCTGTTATTATTATGTATTGATGAAGAAAAAGCACACTACATTATGAGAGAAATTCATAAAGGAATATGCGGAAATTATTCAGGGGGGCAGGCACTTGCGAACAAGGTTCTCAAACAAGGTCATTTTTGGCTATTATGAAGAAGGATATAATAGAATTTGCTAGGAGATGTGACAAATGTCAACGATTTGCAACTATTCCTAGAATGCCACATGTTCCTCTAACTGCAATGACTAGTCCATGGCCATTTGCAGTATGGGGAATTGATATTATCGAAATGCTTCCATTGGCACGAGGTTGATTGAAGTATGCAGTAGTCGCAGTCGATTATTTCACCAAGTGGACAGAAGCTGAAGCCTTGAGTACCATTTCTACAAAGAAGATGATAGATTTTGTTAACAAATCTATAATCTGCCGTTATGGTATACCACATACTATAATTTCTGATAATGGAAAACAATTTGACTGTGATGAATTCCGTAACTTCTGCGACAGCTTAGGCATCAAGAAGAGCTTCTCCGCTGTTATTCATCCACAAGCTAATGGACAGGTCGAAGCTATAAATAAGATACTTAAACAAAAACTAAAGATAAAGCTGGAAGAGCACAAAGGAGCTTGACCAGAAGTGCTTCCTGAAGTATTATGGGCTTATCGCACCACTCAACGAACCACTACTGGAGAGAGTCCATTCTCTTTAGTTTATGTATACAAAGCAATGGTGCCAGTAGAAATTGGTGTGAGCTCTCTACAACAATCTGCTTATGAGCAAGATCAGAATAATGTGCTGATAAGGATTGAGCTCAATCTTTTAGAAGAAAGGTACGAGTAGTCTCAACTATGGATCGCATCATATCAACAGTGCACTGCTCAATATTATAATTCTAAAGTCAAAAGCAAGGAATTTAAAGTTGGTGGTCTTATTCTTCGACAAGTTCTACCTAATAATAAAGAGCACGGTGCTGGTGTATTTGGACTTTTTGGGAAGGACAATATATTATTGGCATCGTCATTCGACCTGGGACATACAAGCTAGCTTGTACTGGTGGACAAAAGATTGAGCATGCTTGGAATGCAGAACAACTTCGTCACTATTATCAGTAAATCTTCATATATATCTTCATATATTTTCAACGACCTGGGAGGCATCTTGGCATTCCTCATCATTCATCAATAAAGATGTCATTTCTTCAGTTATTACTTCGATTTTATTTTGTTCATCTTTTATAGTTTTATGGCAGTCTTTGAACACCATAAAACTTGCGGGGCAGTAGAATCAGAATGTTATCTCCTACTTGCTTCCTAAGGGACTATGTAAATGTTCATTTAAAGGGGTCGAAACGGAATTTTATATCACTGAATTTCTAAAAATTCTTAAAATCTTAGGATTTTCTCCTCGCTTCATGCTATAGCATGTCGTATTATGCAATTTCCCTCCTCGAACAACAAAGTAACTAAGCAAAATGTTCATTGTTTGATATGATATATTACCATATTCTATTTTGCCGTGGAACTTTTGAAAAATAGTATTGAGTTCACATCACTCATACTTGCTATTTTCTTAAGCAACCTAACCTATCCTAACACTTAAAACCCGTTTTAAGTTAGTTGGATTCGAATCGCAATAGCGTACCGATCAGTCACCTAGTGATTAACTACTTAGTTAAATTATGCATCTTTATATTACAATGCAATATGTTTTAATTGTTTTGCAGGAATAAACATTTGACAAAAAAAATTCATAATTAAAGCTTGCACTTGTATGTAAGCAAAATATTACAAACTTTTTTTTGCAGATTCGGTTTCCTTCCAGCTTTAGACAAGCTTGACCATATCTTCACCGAGGATAGAAAAGTCAAAATTCAGATGCTCACAGAAAATGTTGTATATTATGGTTGACGAGGCGATGTCATTAGCCTTTTCTTCGAGCTCCTTGCCTTCAGTGGACCTGCACTCTTCTACAGCTTTGCGAGCCACCTCTTCTGTCACCTCTTTCAAAGCATCTAGATACTCGGAGATGGTTTTCTCAAGCTCTTTGATTTTTCCTTGAGCTTCTCCTTTTCGAGCTTTTCCTTTGTCAGATCCTCATGCAGTTGTTGCTTCTCCGACTCGATGGAGTTTTTCTCTTCCTCACAAGTTTTCTTCAAGTCCTCGAATACCTGGGCTATTTCTTCAACCTTTTCGCCATTCTCTATGCATTCAAGGACCGGGTCATACATCAAAACAGCAGCTGTAGCAGTTTGAAAATATAACACACATCAGTACAAAAAAAGTGCACCAAAGAGTGATGATAGAAGATGCTTACGTTTGCCAACATCCTTATTGCAGCACTGAAAGCGATCTTGGTTGGTCGTTGCTTCATCCTCTCCCAACCATCCTCAGAAGTGAAACAATCGATAAAGACTGCGCTCAAGCCAGCTTTTTCTAGCAGTTGGTGAAGGAGTGCGAAAAACTCCTCGTCCTTGTTGGGCTGGCTCAGTCCCCTAGAAGAAGTAGCTTTTTCCTTGGATGGCTCAGGCTGGCTCGCAATTTTAGTAGGCTGAGGAGGAGGCGAGCTTATAAGGACATCCTCGAAGGCGACTTTTCGCTTCTTTAAGGTGTCGACCTTCTTTTTCCCTTTCGTCAAGGGGAGAGGTGTGCTATCTGGTATCTTGGACTTTGCCATTGACCCCAGTGTTGAAGGGGGTGCTCGCATTCCACTGTCGATTGTCATTTCTATACAAATATGATTAGTTAGTATGCAAGGTATGTAATGTGACAAAGAGAAGGAATAATAGAAAAATTACCTTTTTGTTGCTGAGAAATTGGTGGCGATGGAGCTTCTGGAGATAGTGGTACTAGGACAGTAGGAGAGGCAAGTGTTTTTCGTTTTCTGAGTTTAGAAGATGAGGCACCCGCTTCTTTTTGTTTCCTCTACTTCTTCTTCGAGATTAAGAGTTTATTTAGACGGTTGGCAAAATATGGAAGAACGGCTCCCTTTAGGAACAGTCTTCAAGCGACTAGGTTTTTGGTTTTCCCAAGTTTCTTCCAATCAAATTCTTCAATTAGAAGGTCGTTTATTTTGTACACTCTTACGAGCTGCTCTTTGGAGAGTCCTGGACACTCCCTATTATCTGTGATGACATACAAATGCGATCAGATTGATATATTTATATAGAGTAATCTATAAGCTGAAAGTTACCTACCAGGGTTTTGAAAGAAGCCATTATCCGCGTAGTCAAAGTGAAAAAATGGATTTTTCCATTTTCCCATGTTATTACAAACTCCATGGATAATTTTTATTGTTTGATTCGACCACTTGCTCACATAGAAGAAGTCGAAATCTGGTGGGTTCGACTTCACTTGATGGAACCAAGTGAACTCCTCAGGTGTGGGGGATTCTAGACCTAATTTATGGTATAATATGTACAAACCTACCATGTATCTATATATATTTGGGGTAAGTTGAAAGAGGACAACTCCATAATAATCGACGATCAATTTGATATACAAATAAAGTGGGAGGTGGACACTACATCTAAGAACTGCTTCTGAGAATAAGGCAGTTCCATGAGGAAGTGTGTGTGGTCGATTGAACTCTGTGAGTAGGTGAAGGGGGACATCGATTTTGTAATCGCATACGATCTTTTCGAGCTTGTTTGTTGTACAGCTCGTCTTTATATTGGTACATGATCAGTCTCCTTCTACATAGTTATAACCCCTTACGAATGCAGGGGCATCCCTAATGTGTTGAGGCCATTGGTCTTAAGGGAGGTTGCCTATACAAGGACTACTTTGCCTGGTCTCGGTTATTTCGACTTCAGGTTGTAGCTCAAGATAGTCTTCGAGATTTATAGAGCTAATGCCTGCATTAAAGAATGACGATTCCTGAGTTCCTCGCTACTAGACATCTGAAAGAATAAACATGGGATGTATTTAGTCCTATGTGAGCATCAGGTATACTAACTATATGCGAGCAATTTAGGGCCACAAACCTTAGGATTGCACTGACAACAAGCTGTTCATCAAATTTTTTATAATCAATCTATGGATTCGTCTAAAATTGTTCGAGCATATCTTCAATAATTCGTCACTCGGTTTATTAATTTTATGACTAGTTTTGGTTTTCAAATGTCAAGATTTCAGATCTTAGATTTCTCCTATGGGTTCATCTATCAATCGTCTAAAAGTAATTTATTCGTTAAATTCATGGAGAAATTCTAAGATATGCCCATTTTCGATTCATCTAAATATGGGGATGGGTTTATGTTCAGATTATTCGTGCTCTACAGTTCATCTCTCTATTTCTAAAAATAAACTCTGTGTGATTCATAGTAGGATAAGAGTTCTCTGGTCCTATGAAAATCAAAGAGCAATGATTCTTTATAAACAAGAGAAAGAGAATATATGCTAACCTTTTTTCGGAGACTGAAAAACCGAGATGTTGCCTGAGGAATTTTGGTGATGACTTTGCCAGAGAAGATAGTGAGTTTGGGCGAGCTGAAGAGCGAATAGGGACACCAAGAGGATTTCTGTCTTATGGATGGTTTGGATTTCAGAAGAAATGGAAGAAGAAGAGGACAGATGGATTCTTGATGTATATTTCACTCATCATCAAATTACAGTCGTAGATCAAGGCATTTAATTGTTGAATCTAATGGCTGAAATTCACGCGGGAGTTAATTTTCGAAATTAAATGAATATTTTTTAAAATTTGAAATGTCTCGATTTGAAACAACAGTTGGCATTATTGCTATCATCGCGTCTGTTCGAAAAATAGAGAAGTCTCTTCGAGTTTTACTAATCTCCTAAGAAAAGGTGACACGTGGTTGCATCTGTCAGGAAAAAATACGCGTGGTTCTGAAAAGAAAGGATTTAAGAATTGGCGACTTTTCAAGGGTTTCAAGATGACCTCATAATGTCGTATTCTTAAGCTCGCATTTATTAGAGAAGAAAGCCATATTTTGTCCTAAAGAACTAATGGAGCTGGAGGTAATTATTGTGCAGTCTAAAATCTATATGTTGAACACGTCAGGTCGTATGAGAATTTTTCTGATCAAAATGCGACCTCCTCCGAATGAGTTAAGTACGACCAGTATGAAAAGGAAACTAGATCGAGCTTCATTTAATGGGTAATCTACAAAGAAAGGGAAATAAGTTTCTGAATGGAGATCGACCAATCATTTCATTTAAATTATTATCCAATTATATTGTTACTCGAATTATATTTTCTGATTACACACTTACATGTTTTCATAATTGGAAAATTATGAGGGTGGCTCAGTGTTGTTATAAAAACTTCTGGGTTACATTCTGTATTTTCTCTCTCTTTTTCTCACTTTGAGATTTTAAAAACTCTTGTAATTCTCTAGAAAATAATGAAAAACAATAGACGTAAGTTCATTTTTTTTGGAGCTGAACTATTATAAAATTCTTGTCTCCTTATTTATTTTGATTTACCAACCTTTTTCACACATAAATCACATCTTGTAATTTTCTAAATTCATTGCTGATAAAACCTCCGGCAGCGTCTTTCGGAGTAGTAAAGTAAGAAATAAAAAGTTAATCATCAACAAGTAGTCGGCCAAAATTTATGAATGGTACAATGCAGACTGATGAGCCAGTGTGGTCGGTGACAATAGCATAACAAAATTGCATATTCTTGTCCAATTAAGAGTGCATGAATATTAAAAGGCCCCATAATTTTTGTCGTCTTCCACAATGATTTACCTCAAAGATAAGGTTACACAAACGAGATCCCCAAATTTGCACCACCCAAACTCATTCCATTTTACCTCCATTCCAAGTTTCCTTGCCCCTTATTGTATTTTATTTTATTTTATTTCTCTTTACTACCTGGCCGGTTTATCGAATCAAATTACCTAAACATTTCCACAAATTAATTTTCAACATTTTATAGATCTTGAAAAAGAATTAAGTCTTGATCACATGAACACAAAATGGGACTTAAAAATTGTTCATATGCAGTAAAACAAATGTAGAATCGTGATAAGTCCATGACATGTTATCCCATGGTCATATATGCATTTAATATATGCATATGTATACATACATTTTACCAAGTCTATCTTTAACATCCTTTTTCTCTATAAAAGCATATACATTACTTGTTTCAACATTTTGTCTCTAAAATCTCCCCAGCAATTGATAGACCACACGGGCCACCACCATCATCTCTCCATTCCAACCTCCGTCGTCACCATGAGCGCGAAGGACTGCGGCCACCACCACGACGAGCGGAAAAAGCTCGTCCGCCGCCTCGTCATGGCGGCAGCCTTACTAATTGCTCTTCTCGCCCTCGTCATCTTCCTGGTGTGGGCCATACTACACCCAACCAAGCCCCGCTTTGTCCTCCAAGATGTCACCGTCTACAACTTCACCGCCGCCAACGGCCCGCCCTACATCCTCACCTCCATCATCCAGGTCACCCTGTCCTCCAAAAACCCTAACGACCGTATCGGAATCTACTACCAGAAACTTGACGTCTACGTCACCTACCGGACACAGCAGATAACGGTGGCGACCCTCCTCCCGTCGAGCTACCAGGGCCACCATGACGTCACCGTCTGGTCGCCGTTTCTTTCCGGTTACTCCGTTCCGATATCGCCGTATCTTCAACAAGTCCTCAGCCAGGATCTGAACGTGGGGTCCATGCTGGTGACCGTCAAGATTGCCGGGAAAGTGAAGTGGATGGTTGGTTCTTGGGTTTCCGGCAAGTATCACCTGGACGTTAACTGTCCGGCTTATCTCCGGTTCGGAAACCCTACCGGAGGTACTCCTGTGGGCCCCGCCCTAAAGCTTCAGTTGCTGCAGAGTTGTCATGTGGAAACTGCTTTAGGTTCTTGAATTTAAGTTACTTTTTTTCATTATTTCTGTCTAATTTTACGTTTTATGCTTTATTGTTTTTTTTTTTAAGAAAAGAATGTAACAGACTCTTTTCTTGTTGGATTTTTATTTAGCTTCAAAAATATAGCAAATTTACTAATGGAATAATATTTTTCTGGCTTTATTTGATATTTCTACTGAGCAGTACTGAAGTAGTTGATAAGGTTTTAATGCAAATGAACTTGAATTTGCTGGTAATAATATCATTTAATTATTCAATGCCCCAACCATTTTTTCCCCTTATAGATGGATACTTGTTAGTTATTTCAATCACTGATAGTTTATCTTGTGAGTATAGTGTTATTCATTAAGTTGCAATTATTTGTATATTTTTTTTCCTAATTATATATCATCTGTAATAATTGGTGTAATTAGAACCCTATACTCATACACACACAACAACAAAAAAAAAAAAAAAAAATCCCCTATACGACGATAAACCATGTTTACGTAATCATATTACAAATGCGTACCATACGTTTTTTGTTATAAAAAGTTTACTCCAAACACTGAATATTACTTCTCCAAAAAAAAAAAACTATGACTATTAAAACGTTTCAAATATATATATATATATAAATACGACGAACTAATTGGTCTAAGATTTAAGAAATATTTTAAGAAATATATGTGTGAATTTATAGAATTATAAATTTAAATTTTGATAGAATATATGTGTATATGTGTTATTTTTCTTTAGTTCTGTCTGTCCAGTTACGCAGGCTTACGGATATTAATTATAAGTACTATTTTGTTCTTTTTTCCGGGTTTTTATTTTACGACTATATTGTTGATTCAGTTATTTCTTAGTCAATTAATTGTCAACAAAACTTTTCCCGGAAACTACGCTCATCATGAAAATCAAACAGGAGAAGAAGTCCCTTCTGCGGTCTTTTATATTTCCTTTTCCCAACGACAAATATTGCAACAATGACAATGATTAGCTAAAAATGTAATGTAATTAATTTTAGGATAAACCGCAAAAGAAAGAAAATATACCTAAATTTAAGTTTTTTGTAATTTAAATTTTAAAATTTAAACTATATAAAATAATGCATAAAAATTAAAAAATTTTGAAAATTAATACTCTGAATTAACTTTTTAACTAACTTTAATTAATAAAAAATAATAATATCTTTAAAATTAAAAAAAATAATAAAACTTAATCTAATTTTAATAAAAAATATTATTATTTTTTTATTATTAATATCCGTTAAAAAATTAATTTAAAATATTAATTTTTAAAAATTTTTAATTTTAAAATATTATTTTACAGAATTTAAATTTCAATATTTAAATGACATGATATCTTTAAATTTCTCACCTAATTTTAATTACACACGATATATATATATTAATTACACACGATATATATATATATATATCGTGTGTATATATATATATGAATGTGACTTATATTTTTTAATATAACATTGTACGATCCTTTAGCCTTTACTAAAGTAATGGGTTGACAAGATAGCTCGATCCATGTCCTGTGGGGACCATATTTTTGCTGGGACTTGCGAGACTGTACATTAGTAACGTCAGTTACTAAGCTTGTTATAAAAATAGTAGCAACTAAATATAAATAAATTAATTTTCAAATACATGTTCCTTGGATGAACTACACCAAATAACAAAACCACGTTCTTTTCGATATGAATTAATTCATAAACACCAAGTCCGAGGTATTTTTTTTTCCCCTTTTTCTGAAAATTGAGACAATAGTATAATTAGTGGCTAAATTAAAGATGAAAACAATTAACGAAAACAGGGAAATTCACAGAAAATTTGTAGTAGTACGTCCGCTATAAGCAGATAACAATTTTTTTTTTTTCCCTTCATTATATATATCATCACCAAATGTCACAAATTAAGTTAACAATAATAATATGGGTTTTTGGTATATTTAGCCCTAATATTATTCATAAATTGGCAAAATAGTCCCTGAATTATTATTTTTGGCAATTAGATCCTTAAATTTTAAAAATTTTGTCAATCAAGTCTTTTTTGTTTATTAATATTAAAATTTTTATGAAATTGAATATTTTTAAATAAAATAAATTAGTATTTCATTAACGCTAATTAGTTTGGAATGAAAATAGACATAAATTTTTAGAGAAATTTTAAAATTTTGAAACTTTTTATTTTTTTTTACATTTTTTATATTACGTTGTTAAATATAATTAATTTTTAGTTATTTTCTTTCCAATTCCAACTAGTGCTAATATAATATTGATTTTGACCTTCAAAAATTTTATATGTGATTTGAAAATGCTAAATTTCATCCAAAATTTTTGCAATTACTTATAAAAAAGACTTAATTATCAAAACTTTTAAAACTTAGAGACTTAATTGCCAAAAAAATAACTCAGAGACCATTTTACCAATCTCCAATAATATAAGAGCCAGTCATGCTAAAAACTCTAATAATATCAACCAAAACACCACAAAAAAGAAATCAATCACAAGTGTGACACTAATTTTTAGCTAAAAAAAGCCAATGTTAGAAAAAAGCACGAGGACTGTAGTCCACTCCAATCTTCTATAGGCACCAATAATAATAATGGTTTTACAATAGTTCTCCCTAAAATAACTAAAGGCTCACAATAACATCAACAATAAACATTTTTGGATCTACAATACTACAGTTATCGTCAACATAAATGGATTACAACAAAGAGAAAAAAAAAAATGTGATGTAGGGGCATACGATGTGTCGTTCTACTCCTTTAGTTTATGCATTTGTTATTTTGTTTGTCCTTGTTTTATATTTAAAACTTGGCTGAAGTGTTATGGCGTTTCTTTTTTCTTGTTATTTTTCAAGAGTGTTGTCGTGTCCAAACAACACAAAATGAATCTGAGATTAATGAGACATGAGGATATCAATTTGTCTATTCCAATTTAGGTTTTTTCTTTTGCTAATTTTTATCTTGATATTGCAGGGAAGGCTCGAAGAAGCCTATCTTTCCTTACTCCATTAGATTGGTATTAGAGTTGTAGGTCGTATGTACAAGTCTCATGGGTGTATCACTTAAATATAAGGGTGGGCCTGAATGTGAATCTAGGCCTCGAAAAAGGCATGGGGCTCATTTGTAAAGGTTCTCTAAAGAAAATCTCGAAGGGGAGAGGTCGAAGAGTATACTATTGGGCTTGATTTTGAGCTATTAATATTTTAGATTATAACTTTCCTAATAATTGAAACTTTTAGAAGAATTGAAGATAGGATAACTATAAAATTTACCTATTATGAGACCCATTTGTAAGAATCCTCGAAGTAAGACCTAAATAGATATAGCCTGAAGATTATGCTTTTGGGCCTGATTTTGGGTGGTTGATAGGATTAGATTGCACCTCTTCTAATAGTTGCAACTTTTGGGAGTACTGAAGATAGGATAACTAGAAAATTTCGACCATTAGATTTATAGATATTGTTGTAAGAATCCACCACACTGAAAATCCGTCATATATATATATATATATATATATATATATATATTTAGTTTGGATTTAATTGAGATAAAACTTAAAAAGTCATAGTTATTTGAAGAGTCCGGGTGTTTTTTTTTTTTGAGGAGTTAAACGTGGAAAGTTTTTATAGTCTCTCTTGGCCAAACATATGGAAGCCACCACCATCCACTTCTAGCAAGCACAAGTACCAGCACGAACAAGGTCCTAAATCCCAACCCAAACCAACTTTAAGGGAGAGGTCACCGTTCATTGTCACGCATGTGAAGATGGAGAGGAATGTCGAAGCTTCCTTACCTCTGTTAGGGAATAACCTCCCCAATAAATACACAATAGTGGAAGTAATAAAATAAATGTGAAAAATAATGCCGAAATAAATAAATAAATAAATAGGACACAAAAAATTAGCGTGGTTCACCAAATTGGCTACGTCCACGGA
>JXTB01000007.1:1773656-1785114 GCA_002914805.1 Parasponia andersonii
AGGCTTCACCAACCTTTACACATTTTTCTCTCAAAATTTCCTAATATACCACACGGTTTGTACACATTTTATTATCATATATTAGTTGGCCTTTTACTTTTTCTTTTTCACCGTGTATTAAATACGGTTATCACACAGTTTTGCTTGACAACCTCAGCATGCTCTCCTCCGTCATTTTCAACCATGATGTGATGCCTTAGCTAGCAACCTAAGACCCAAAGCCTTTGACACCAACTCGTCACCGCTTCTACTATTGCCATTTGCTGGAGTCGCCTCGAGTAAGGAAGAAGATGGCCATGGGTTTAGAGTTAAGTGATGGCATTTTTTAATCCGATAGTTGGGTTGACATCAAGTTATTCTTTTTGGACTGTACTTATCGAAAGAATTAAAATGACATATATATTGACAGTTGGAGTAGTTGGTCACCGAAACCCATACCCAAGCAAGCCTAGTTTTCCTCTTTTTGCTTGCTAAGATTCAAATTTTATCCTGGAGCAAAATTGGGCAAACTATATACGCTTAGTACATAATTTCAACATTGCAGATATAACGGTGAGCTCAGTTTTTCCGTTTGAGGTTCTATTAGAAAAGTTACTCTCCAAAGTAAGCAAACAGAATTTCCGAACACCACCTAGACATCTTCCCGATATTGGTTTAGGACATCGAGTATGCCTACAACCTTGTTTGTGTTCAGTCCATTTTTGGAGTGAATTTCATGATACAGGTAGCACCTCAAAAAGTCATTTCTTGGTCCAGGACTAAGCCAGTCCATTTCAATTACATAATCAAGGACTCATTGAGCGACCAATAGCTAGCTTTAGCCAATCCCGTGAGGTAAGGTTTCAATTATTTGATTTTTATATCTGTTTTGATATAAATTATATATTATGATTTTTTTTTTGGAACATATGTATTATCAGGAACTAAATTGATTTAAATGACTATTAGGAGGATTTGTGAACTGTTGTTTTATATTGGGTTGTTTTGAAATTAGTGAATTTATTTTAAATGCATGTTTTAAATTTTTGTTCTGGAAAATAAGTCCATTATACTTTCTAATTTTCTATAAATCCAAGAACAATTCTAAATGAAATTTAAAGACTTCAATCAAATTACCTATACATAATTATTTTTAATACCCGAGACATGTTGTGCATACTATTGGATCACACTTGAGATCATGTTTGCATTACGGTAGTTTAGGTTAATGGCAATGTACTGCACCACTAGCTAGGTAAAAGACCTATAAACCTGCACAAGGTTTAGCTAGATACACCATTATATAGTATCAAGATAATAAATATCTTTAGAAAAGTGTATTATAGGGTATGATGGGAGAATGAGTACCCACTTATCTTGATGGATTGATGATATGTACAATTATATAATTTTGATTGTGCTTTGAAATATGTGGATTATACATAGTTTTTCGACTACGTATGTGGATTTAATTTTATAAATTTACTTGGAAAAACACTAACCATGTAAAAAAATATTAATTCAACTCCTAGTGAGAATTCACATACTCACGCCCATTTTTTCCTCCCCTTCTAGGTTTATATGTTTAAGGTAGGCCTTTAGTTGGCTAGTTGAGTTGACTGATGAGTTGATCTCATAGTCTTGTTCAATCTTTTAGGTTCGTACTTGTTAATTGTGTATTTTCTAATTCCTGAAATTAACTGATGAGTGATTTTAGAGACTTTTTACAAGGATATCATTTTCTACTTTCAAATGTCATTTTTCTAAAGATTTTTCTAAAGATTTTTGAAATGATACTTTGCCCAATATTTCCATAAATTAATTTATGAAATTTTTATTTGAGAAATTCTTAATCTTCTACTAACCCAGAGTTCGAATCATGATATAAAAGTAGTATCAGATCGCCAAATTTTAGATCTACTTTAGATTATGCCTATAGTGATTTTTGTGTTTAAAAAAAGTTTGAAAATATAGTTATATAAAATTTTAAAATTAAAATTTTTTCAAAAAGTTTAAACAAATTAATTGTTTATATAAAAGTTAAATATATTAAAAATACAATACACATAAAACTAATCCTAACTCGATAATAGTTGTAGAGGCAGATGTAGAAAGTTTAAGCCATTATTGTTGTTGGTTTCTCATATGTATTGGACACTGTATCTAGCATGTACGCAGTAGAAGGGATATTAAACACTTTTTACATAAAACATGCTTTTACAACCAACATATATATAGGATCTTGATGCTAATATATATCAATTCATGAGTTTAACAAAAAATATCTCGAATTATTTTCCAATGTTCTAGAGTTCTTTAAGAATCCATCTTCAAGATAACAAACTTTACAACCCTCTTTAAGAATCCATCTTCAAGATAACAAACTTTACAACCCTCAAGTCTATTCTTTTATTCTCTAGAGTCTCTAAAAAAATATGGTATTTGGGCACCTTATTCGAATACCAATGAGATATGAACAATATGAACAAGAAATCGAAATTTCTTTTCTCCTTCCTGAATTTTCTCCCTTCTTTACTTTCTCTATACATGTACCACACATAGAAAAATAATATTACGTGTGACCGGCTAATGTTTATATTGGCTTAACTCAGGAGAATATATCCATTATATATATCTATATATATATATGAGAGTATGTAGTAAACCTTAATGGATTTATTGGGCTTAAATAATAAGTTTGTTAGTTTGAGACAATTATGTGAGCTAGATAAAGGATTTAATTGATCCAAATAGCTAGTCTAAATTCCAATAGTCTTAAATAAATATCATAATAGGCTCTTATATAATATTTATCAAAATATTATAAATAATAGGGATACTCCACTAAAGGTCTAATATTGTGCTTTTAGACTAAATGTCAATATATTTTTTGTGAAGCTTATTATTACCAAATAATTAGCTAATCTATTTAGCAGATGCTATACCAATAGTATTACTCCCAATGCAATACGTATCAAAAGGTAAAATTATTGTAATATACTTTTAGTACCTATTTAATATGTATTTATTGTTTTCCCCTTCATTCATATAGCCCATGATACTCAGAGGACCTAGTGCATAAGCATAGAGCAACTTTGACCAGTTTTCTGAGTTCTCCACAAAATTTTCTCCCAAAATATAAAAAGAATAGTTAAAATAAACAAACATATATTATGATCATATTTTAAGTTATTATAAATAAACAATTTTACCTGATGTTCTGCGGAGCCAAAATAATCGCATAAACTATCTCAATTTTCCATAGTATTTAATTTTGCTTGGCGGTAACCTTATTCATCTTTTCATCGGCCTTGTCAAAATGCTTCTTTATTTAGTTTTGCTAGTCTCTTAACATATGCATCATCGTCTGCTCAACATCATCTATGAAAAGAATTATCACAAAAATAATCAAACTTCAACTGCAAAATATAAATTTGATCATGGTTAATAAAATATCTTTAACATTGCATAATTCATGAAAAGTCGATATATACATATTTTTTCTACATCTACTCACTGGAAAATAAATTTTTTATCTTTTTTTATTATATAAGTCAACTCAAAATGGAGGTCTGGATAGGCTAGCATATTGTTCAAAAACTCCCATTCCTAGGGATTGGCTTGCCTGACCATTGATTGAACTAGGTCATTCACTTTGATGCCTTCCTTCCTCAACTCCTTCTCCACAGCATAGATCCTAGATTCCTCTCTAATCCTATTTCCTTTGGAATCTAGCATATCCCTGCTAGACCCTGTACTCCCTTCACTACAGTACTCCATGCATTCTGTATAATAGATAAATTGTAAAAAATAACAAAATTATAGAGGAAAAAACATAAAATACAAAATTAATATCAAAAGTCAAATAATTTACCATTTAAATATCTTCATTAGAGGATGAAATATCTTGCTTATCGCCATTATCATTGTTCTTTCCATAATGTCTATCTCTTCATCATTGTATATAACATGTCGTCTTCAAATTTGTCATGATCGATTGATAAATCATGGGTCATAACATGAGCTTTAAGAGTAATTCATCAACGTGATCCTTATTGTAGTTCGACATTTTCACAATAAAATCAAACATTTCTGACTCTGGAAGATCTACTCATAAGCAAACTGAAGAAGAATTTGCCTCTTGTAAAATTAGAACGTCACTTGTTGAAACATTCTCAACATCTTTTAGAAAATCAGGAAAGTCTCATTTATTAAGGATCACTCTTCTATTATTGAGCACCCACAAAGACATATGTGAATCTACCATCTTGTTGAATTTGTTTATTTTGTGGATCAATATCAAACCATTTGCATCTAAATAGCAAAAGATTTTACCTATTAATGCATAACAGTTCAAGATCCTCCTCTACCACACCATAAAAATTATTTCCATCTATCATAAGAACATTGATACCATAATTTTGAGTTTTTGCATTTCACATCTCGATTTTCACCAAGAAACTTGACACCATTAATAACACATCAAGGATAAGAGAATACATAGACGTTTGATTTATTAGCCAATACATATAATTTGTCTATGAATTTATTTGATCTTTCTTCAAATAATCAGCTGATCTACAATAAATAAAATTTAAAATGAGAATAAACAATCATTAGAGTAGACTGTATGTTAGTAATTGATAAGTTAGAAACTTACTCGAGTCTTAAACTACTGAGGAATCTCAACTTTTTGTTGTTGTTCTAAGTTTAGATGACTTCAAGTCTCTAACTCTTTCCTCTGTTCATTACATGTATGTTATGCCAAAAAAAAACTATAAGATTATTGTATTAGAAATAAAGTCGAAACAAATAAGTGAGATTAGAAATATGATGTTAACCACCAAATTATATTCTCATATTTCTGACCTAATATTATCCAATATAGTGGTAGTAAAGGTCGATCTCACGAGGAATTATGTCTAATTATTAAGATATTAACTCTACAATTTAATGTGGATTTTCTAATTATGATCTAAAACTAATAAAACAGAAAAATAAATAAAATGTAAATAAATAAACAAGAAATAATAAAATAAATGGGTTAAAGATTCATTCCCTACCATAAGACCTCGTATTAGGTTAATTATCTCCTATTAAGGTTTAACCATAAATGGTAACTAGCTTTGCTGTCTCTATTTTTCCTTAGATATTTACTAAATAAAACAAACTCTTCATTTAGATTTTATCAACTAAACAACTTCAAACAAAATCTCTCTGTTTAATTTAATTAACGTATTAAGTAGAAAAAAATAGGCTAATCTAGGCAATTATCTTAGAAGCTCAGACTTTTTAACATATATTTGTTCTTTCTCATAATTAATCAGATTACTTATTATAATTCAATTAACCACAATTTAGTACTTACAATTGGACAACCTAGAGAATTACGAATCTAAGGTTCTAATCTAGCAACAGATGTTTATTAAGTTCTATTTAGTTGCATATCACAAATAAACCATGATAAAAACCATTAACAATAAAGTATAGAAGAACATGAACAACTTTAAAGAAATAATTAATATATAAAATCTTTAAAATTAATTAACATTTATATCTAGGGCTTTAAAATCTCCCTTGACCAACCTAAAACCTAATCTAGTTAGTCTATAAAATTGATCCACAAAATTATCATGCCAGAATAATTAAAAAAAAAAAAAGAGAAAAGAAAAGGAACAAAAGATGATGGTTGCAACATGAACTCCCGACCTCCAAGCTCTTCTTCTCCATTTGATTCTCTCCCTTTCTAGGTTTTTAAATATTTTCATGAGTCTAAAGTCCCCAAAGTATCACTTCAAGTGTCCTATTTGTAGTGTATTTAACTTTAGGAGCAATTTGGAAAGAATTTAAGAAGTCCCTCTATTGGGTTGCCTCCCATTCAGCACTAAGTTTCACATCCTCAACCGACTTTGATTCATTTTAAATAACGGCTTCCTCCCGTAATATGTGTCAAACAATATAATATATAAGTTTTGATTGTGAATTTTGTCAAGCTTGGCATGACTGATAACAATTCGGCCGTTACTCTAATTGGACTTGTCTTAGAGTGATTGGCTTGGTAGAAGAACTTCACTTTTTGTTTGAGCACATAGATGGTGATATATGGTAATGGTAGTGTGAGTGAGAAATAAGGGTCAGTTAGTAATATTTGAGACAACATCACCATTGATGAGCTCAAATTAATGGGTTTCATCTAATTCGTTATCCTCCAATAGCTTGTATGTTTCTTCTTTATCATTGTGTATAGTGTACCTCCACGTCTCTGTCTCCTCCTAATAAGTTTCCTCGATCGATGTAGGTGTATCAAAAGTAAGAAAGGAAATTTAATCTTTCCATGTGTTGAGTCGATTCCTCCCTACTTCTCACAAGATCATGACTTAAAATCCTTGTACTTTGAGCAAGTATGACTTTAAGGTTATTATTATTTGAGCAATTGTAGGTGCATCGAATGCAAGCATGACATCTGATGATTCAATAGAATTTGAATGGCTCGGCCAAATCCAGTTGTTGTTTGAACAATTCCAGGTATAGTAATAGGCTGCTATATCTTCTAATATATCACACATATTTATTTACTATACATGGCTTCTCTACAAAATCAAATAGATAGACACAAACCCTAGTTCTAAAAAAGGCATAAAAGGAGTCATGACAGATGAAGGCAGCAACATCTTGTAGCCTCATTTTAAATCACTCGTTCGAAGCACCTCTGACTCTATGACCCTCCACCAACTATTGTTCCCTCTCATATACTTTTAATCTGATATTTGTTTGTCTCTCAATATTTTTGAGAACTTGTTAGATCAGTTTCTATTCCTTTTAGTTTTTTTTGTTTTTAAAATTTCTTTTCAAAAAAAAAAAAAGAAAACAACTTACTTTGATTCTTTTTTGAATACTTTTTAGTTTTGTTGGATTTATATATATATATATATATATATATATATATATATATATATATATATATTCAAGGTTGGTAAGTATAATTACTCGTGGATACCCGCTCTCCATAAAGGAGAATACCCAAACCCACACCACTGCTCTAAACAAGGAAATGGGGCAGGTACGTGCCGGATATTAACTTGCAATTAGGGGATCAAGATAGCCTCAATTAAATATTTTACTAAAATAATTAAAAATAATTGCAAAAATAATTTCAAAAAATTTAAAAGTTAAAATCAAATTTTAAAATTTGAATTAAAATGAGATTTAGCAACACCTTGTAGCCTCATTTTAAATCACTCGTTCGAAGCACCTCTGACCCTATGACCCTCCACCAACTATTGTTCCCTCTCATATACTTTTAATCTGATGTTTGTTTGTCTCTCAATAGTTTTGAGAACTTGCTAGATCAGTTTCTATTCCTTTTAGTTTTTTTTGTTTTTAAAATTTCTTTTAAAAAAAAAAAAGAAAACAACTTACTTTGATTCTTTTTTGAATACTTTTTAGTTTTGTTGGATTTATATATATATATATATATATATATATATATATATATATATTCAAGGTTGGTAGGTATGATTACTCGTGGATACCCGCTCTCCATAATGGAGAATACCCAAACCCACACCACTGCTCTAAACAAGGAAACGGGGCAGGTACGTGCCGGATATTAACTTGCAGTTAGGGGATCAAGATAGCCTCAGTTAAATATTTTACTAAAATAATTAAAAATAATTACAAAAATAATTTCAAAAAATTTAAAAGTTAAAATCAAATTTTAAAATTTGAATTAAAATGAGATTTTATTAATAATTCAAGGACTAATAGAGTCATTCAACCTAAAACAATTTGAAACATGATGAATTTTATAAAGAGAATTAGAAGGAAAATTTTCTATTTTTATCTATACGTTTACACATATAATTCAATTGTAGTACTTATAAATTATTGAATAATTAATTCTAGTTAAATATTTTTTATCTTTATGCTAGAGTATATTGATTTGAAAATTAGATTTACAATTGAAGAATAGCCAAGGCATATATTCAAAAAATTTTGTAAATATACTATTAATTATGGGAAACAGAATATGGAATAATATAGAACAAGATTCAATACCTCTTGTAGTATACCAACGTGTCTTTGCTTTCTTATCTTTTAAATCACAAGGCTTTCAAACCAAGCCTCCATACTAATAGATGAACAAGTGGGTTTAACATTTATCTCACACTTTTTTGATCTTGTAGTTCTTTTTCAACATATGCGATTGCAAGATTTGATTTCACAAAGAATTAGAAAACTATAATCTATTTCTTTCTAATTTTTGGAAGCTCTATAGCAAATAATGCGTGTATATTTCTGCTGGGTTTTCTCTACTTAAATAAGATTTTATTAAATAATTTAATAAAAATAATAATAAATCTAGTTAATTAAATAAAAAAAAGCTAGTTACCTTTACCTCTTTTAATAGTGTCACATGCCACCTAGAGGGTACTACCTGTAGCTAGCATGTAAGACCCTTTCCTAAGAGGTGTTATTAGCTAACGGGTAACACCCTTTCTATACGGGTAACATTTTTTATTAGATATGGCATTGGAGACTTATAAACAAGCTCTAATAAATTTTGAAAATTAATTAAACTATTTAATTAAATTTTTTAATTTATTAATTCTATTATTACTCTACTAAAAACTTAGAAAATATTTTTGAAATTATAGAATTAATTTAAATAATAAGCAGTCTATTAATTTATTCATTATGTATAGTTCAATTCTCCATAAATAATTCATAATACGAGATAAGATAATTTTTCATTTATCTCTCCAATTAAATCTTATCTTCCATTAATTCTCTAAAGAATAATTAATTTATAAATCTATTATAAATGAAATACTTAAACTGTTCAAGACCTTTATATACAAAAGAATCATTTTTTTTAGATTTCTTCAGGAATGAATAGATTCTATATATGTAAGCATACATTCTTAACTATTCATTTTATTGTGTTTCTAAAATGGAACTTGGAAAAAAAAAAGAGAGAACTGCTCAGAAATATTATTGCTCAGAAATATTATTACTAATTGATAATTTCTCACAAGGAGATTACTGCTTTATTTATAAAGCTAGGATTTGATCACAGAATTCTTTAAAACAAGGAGTAAAAAAATATATTGATAGATATTGACCCTAAAAATAAGGAGAAGATTTAAATCAAACAGCTAATCCTATTAAGCAGCTAATCTCGGAAACAATAGTTGTATAATAGCTCTAGATATTCTTCAAATTTTAATATTCTCCCTCAAGTTGAGTGTGGAAGATATCAAACATGCTCAGCTTGCCTAATATCACATTGGATCTATTGGTGTATCCATTGGCATGGAACCCAACAGTCAAGTTTCATTCAAAAGATTCATAACGTATTTTCTTTGACCCTGTCTGGTTTCTTACGATCTCCATGCCAACAAAGTATCTCAAAGAACCCAAATCTTTTATCTCAAATTCAATAGCAAGCCTTTTCTTCACACTTGTCATCTCAGATATATCATCACCTATTTCATAATATCATCAATGTAAACAATAAGAATAGTAATCTTACCATCCTTTTTCGTCTTTAGGATTTCTAAGCATCACATTTTCCCGGTATTCTTCCCCTCTAACCTTAGCGAAAGTTTCTTCTATAGCAAGTATAGGTTTTATTCCAAGTATGCAACCTCTAACCTCATCAGGATCTTTATTCACACCAGCCAAGAAATCATAAGCTCTTTGTTTTTCAACGAGCTTGTAGTATTTTTCAGTACAATTACTACACCAACCATTATTATCAAACAAATCTCATTCTTGCCATATTTTAGTGAGAGCAGTTTCATAGTCCGTTACATCTTTCTCACACCTATTTTCAGATTTCGAGTATCATCTCTTAACTCAAATAGTTGTGAAGAATTATCCAAATCCGAGTAGGCCAGTTTGACCTTGTCTCAGATTATCTTGGCTAAGGTATGTATGAGATACAGCGCTCCAATGTGATCTTCTATGGAATTCATAATCCAAGCCATGACTACGGCGTTATTAGTATCCCGTATTGAGAAGAGAGGATCATTCACATCTGGCCGTTTTGCTATTTCGTCAATATAGTCGATTTTGCCTCGTCCTCGGATCACCATTTGGACTGACCTAAAGCACTAGAAAAAACAACTTCCATTGAGTTTATGAGATGTAATTTGAAGAGAGGAATTGTCAATTGGAGTAATGGGGACAATTGTAAGGCTTGGCACAGGACCTTCCTTAGAAGTTTCCATGCCAGTTTCCTTGCTAGTCCACGTAAGGGCCTTTCTTTTCTCTCTCTTCTATAAATTCCATCTCCTAATTACTTGCAGGTAGAAAAGTATACTGAAGGACTACTTTGGGTTCTTCTATACTATTTCTCTGGGCCTCCATCTTGGACTTGGTAAGACTTTTTCTGTAAGATGGAGATGCCATATATTGTCATCTGAATGCTAATTAATGAGAAAATGTTGTCAACGTGACATAATATCAGGTTCTATCCGTACCACTATGGACCGTTTGTTTCTGATTTCAAAGGCTTATCTCAAGTCAAAGCAAAATTTCAGAAAGGTTTTCCTTTTAAACCTTTTGATCAACTCTTGAGTGTCTTGCCCCCGAGAGGATAAAATAAGCTAACATTGATTCTATTCATTTCTGTGACTTGGAGATTCGTTTCTGAACAAGTCAATTTTGTGAAATAGTTAAAAGGAAAATGTTTTTTCTTAGCAGTGCTCATGCACTTCCTAAGCCGTATCGCACACTTATGAATGATGATAGCCCCATCATTGATTTTTATCCAAATGGTAAGGTCTAGTAATTTAGTTTAGCTGTTTCCACTGAACCTGTATAAATTTAATTTTCTTTCTGTGTTAATGAAAAAGTTATTAGCTTAAACTTTGTTCTATGTTTAGATTTTGAGATTGATGTGGATGGAAAACGTTATTCGTGGCAGGTTTGGTATTTTTAATTTTTTTTCCCCTTGTATTAATACAGTCTAATGATGACTTGATGAGATAATTAACATTGTATTTAATAACTACTGATTTGAATTTTTGGTTTCTTCTTTTGTTATAAGGGAGTCTGTAATCTTCCGTTGATAGATGAAAGTTCTGAGACTACAAAGTTAGAGAAGGAGTTGGGTGTATGACGGCCGTACATTCAAAATGGAACTCGATGTTTTTGGTTGTGACAGTTTCTAGCATTGTTTCCAATTTATGCTACATTCAGGTTGAAGAAAGCGAAAGAAAGTTGCAAAAGCTTGGTCAATTGCTTATGCGATCTGTGGGGCCCATTCCTGAACCTTGAACCGTGAGAAGGGTCACGCGGATCGCACGTGATCTCGACATCGGCCTGTGGGTCTTCCGAATTTAAGGCAGAATCCATCACTGATCCCAAACGGTTCCAATCGGTCAGACCTCGAATCCACGACAGCTGGCGGTCTGAAGCCCCAAGGGTCTGCTGTCTAGGAACAGCGACCCTCGCCTCAACTGTCGTAGGG
>JXTB01000007.1:1785328-1897840 GCA_002914805.1 Parasponia andersonii
AAAAAACACTTACAAAGAAAAAGACAGTCTGAGAGCAGAAGAAAAAAGAAGAAAACACGACAAAGAGATAAATATTTGAACTGATATATTTTTCTCCTTGCTACCAAAACGCAAAGAAAAACTACTGACTTAAAGCATCGGAGAGTCTTCGCAGGTAGCCACCCCCGCCTCTCCGATCCTGCTTGGAGTTCAGAGATTTGTGAAATAGCAAGAGCACGTGAACAGTTGGAGAATCCAGCGTCAGCAATTCAGGACACGTGGACAACTGGTGCGAAACCGCTCCAACACGATCCACGCACAAGTTAGGATTGCACATCCTGTCACTTTCTACTCGCAATGAGATCAATGAAGGCACCAGTTCGAGGTAGATTTATAAATGATTCTATCAAATGAAACAGTTTTACATATTAGGGACTTACCATCACGTTTGCTGGTTTTGTAGCGGTTTTGAATCTGTAATGACTGTTGTTTTAGTACAATATTGATGAGAGGGTTGCTGGTTCTCATTGCATCTCCCTTTGTTCTTATCAGTGAAGAAATTGGTGGTTTTATACGGCCTTGGCCTGAGCACCCAATTACGAATAAAGAAGTTCATAAAAGCAGTCAAGAAGAGACTCTCCTGTAAGCGGAAGGAGATAAGACTTTTGTATTAAGTTTTCTTTTTCGTTTCCTCGAGTTCTGCTGAATCAGTTCTCCTACTTGTCTTTCGCCTTCTAGATGTGTTCTTTAGGAGCAGCCTGATTGTGGTCCACACATTCCTCGCCTACTTGTTGGTGCACAAATTCCAGACAAGGTACCATTTTCTTCGAGACAGAAGCTTAATTACTACAAGTCCTTTTCAAACAATCTCTAGTCCAATTGTCTATTACTATCTCCATTATTTTTAATTCCAATTAGTGTAAGTAGATTTTTGCTCATTTGATACGAATCAAGAAAAGAAGTGCATTAATTATCGACTTAACATGCATGTTTGCAGAGAATTAAAAAAGATGACCTCGAGGACACGCAATTATGGCATGAATATCGCGGAATAAAACCATCCAACTAAATTCTTCTCGCATTCTCTGATAGTTTTTGTGTATTTTGTAAACAGAACTAAATAGTTTAAAGTGACGTCTGCATATACAACATGAATAATATTCAGGACAAGTTTAGAGAAGTGAGTATTAATAGTGAACCTACGGCGAAAAATGAAAACTACGGATCTTCGGTCTCGGAAACGATTCAAAGTAGAGCAATTTATATCGCCAACTCATCTCGCGATCAGACTGTGCATAAAGGTGCAGGTTCTGGTTGGGGTAATAGTACTGGTAGGGGAAAGCCTATCATCTGTGATTCTAATTCTAAAGCTCAGAATATGACAACCGGAAGAATGATCAGTGGTGAAAAGTGTAACTTGCGTTATGATCCAGCTAGTTTTCGTCGAACATCTGGTGTGGAGTCGAAGAAAGTAGTGGTGAGCTCGAGTACCGGTAGATCAGGAAATGACTTGAGAGAATCAAGAACACCTGAGTGGAGCCGTCTCTCTTCTAATGAAGGAGTTCATCCGGGGAGGAATGGAAGTTTCTGGCCGTCTAGAAATAATAATTGGCGCCAGAGTACTTCACAGTATAGTGCCGATAAAGGCAGTGAAAGAGACTAAGAGTATTCTGAGATTTCCATGGCTTACAATTGGCAACATAATTCATCGAAAGCCGGTAATTAAAACCGCACAATGCAAACCAGACCGGGGAGAGGTCAAAGTGTTCATCGTGGTTAACAATATTCCCACTTGAAACGCAAGTATATATTTACACCAAAACAAAAGAACTGTTGTTCTTTGTGGTAGTTCTATATTTAGTGTGCGTACGTATGTGTTTGTTCATGCCTTGGATGAAGTTGACTGACGGGAAGTCTGGCATTATTTGAAAATGTAGAAATGCTGCTGATCGACAACAGTTTGGCAATGGCATCGTTTATGTGTTTCTTATTGGTTTATATCTGGCATTATTTGAAAATGTAGAAATGCTGCTGATCGACAACAGTTCGGCAATGGCATGTTTATGTGTTTCTTATTGGTTTATAGATTTTTTTTTCCGATTACTTTTTCTTTAAAGATTTTTTTTTTGAGTTTACTTTTTTTTTCTCCTTTTCCAAGGTGATTTTTTTTCCTTTTACCAAATTTAGTATCATAAATATGTTTGGTTCAAATGAAAAATAGGAGAAGAATTTTTTTAAATGAAAAAATTTTGTTATATTTCTTAGTATCTTTGATATTCACCTATTTGGTTTATCTCTCTTAAAGATTTTTTTGCTGTTATATTTTCTTGAAAGATTTTTTTTTATTTTTGGTTACTTTTTTGTTTTCATTTTTTCTTAAGTGAATATTTTCTTTTTACCTAATTTATAAGATGTCTGTAAGTCTTTGATATTTTCTTCCAAAAACAAAAAAGAAGGGAAGGAGAATTTCATTTTTTAGTGAAATAAATTTTTTACAATTTCTTAATATCTTTGATATTCACTTATTTAGTTTATGTTTAAGAAACAAAATGCCTTAAACAATAAACTATAAGCCGGAGTCTGTTTTAGCAGCCGAAAAAATTACGCGACCCCTTTATATGTGTATATGCACAAAAATCGATTACAATTAGATATATAGTATAAAGTTGACCCCTTTATATATGTATATGCACAAGAATCGATTACAATTAGATATATAGTATAAAGTTGCACTGCATAACTATTAGATGTATAGTATAAAGTTAAACTACATTAATATTTTCAGTTATTCATTCGAAGTCTGAAAAACAATATCAACACAATAATAACGTAGTAACTAACATATAGATAATTAATTGGTCTCAATCAGAAAATTAACATAAATAAGAAACTTAAATCTAGATACTCAAAATCAAAATAACTTAATAATTGGATAGTATTTAATTAATATTAATGTAAATCCTAAATATTCTTTTTCAATTTAGCATAAATCGGAGATTCTAAAACTCTTGTATTTTAAGTGCGGATTTTAAGGTGGCGTGTTGTTTTAAGTCTTCTTATATATGTGCATATATATATGTATATATATATATATATAGGTTGTCAATCTAGTGAGCATTTTTTTTTACTTAGGTATAGGTATTTTTTTTAGTCTGTATATCATTATCTAATGGTGATTCAATAACTATAATGTTATGTATGAAAAGACGTGCATCATTAATATTATTTTTCTCTCTTATTTTTTAATATAAAAATATGTGCATGATAAATTTTAATTGGCTAAAATAATACTTATGTATAGATAAAAAAATACCTATTGAATTGGTGCCCATATATATTATTATTATTTAGGGTGAGTTTTTAATGCATATTTTTGTTTTTGCTTAATAAATTAATAAGTTTAACCAAGTGGAAAATAACCTACAATAAAAATCATCTCATTCTATTGATTTCTAATTCAATTTTTAAATTTTTATTTCTTTTCTTTTTAATTTTAACTCTACATTTAATTTTTTTTAATTACTTTTAATCTAAAATTATGTATTATAGTAAATATAACATTTAATTAAATTTCTTTTTCACTGGCCAAAAAGTAAACTCCTAGTGTAAGCATAATTCTTAATAATGAGAATACATTTTTTCTTTAAAAAAAACCAATAAAAAAAACTATGTTATTCAAAAAGAAACTACATTGAAAAAGCTTTTTTTAAAAAAAATAAAAAAATTTAAATAGGATAATCAATTAAAAAAACCCCATGAACGCTATCTTTCTACATAATTAAATTAATGGAACGGAATTAAAAAAAATTAAATTAAGAGAATGAAATTTTTTTGGAAAAAAAAAAGATACTTTAACTCAAGGGGTAACAAAAATGTTACCCACCACATTAAGTAATAAATAACCTTCTATCGATATAAAAGCATTAAAAGATAATAGATTTTTTAGATAATAACTCAACTGTCGTCTAATCAAAATCAAATGATTCAAACTAGAGTTTCCATTCACGGGTAAATCTTAAGATATCCATTGAAAAAGTACTCTATTCTTTATTATCGCGGCATTTCCTATTTGGCAATTTTAGGTCGTTCTTAGGCCTTTAATGAAAAAAGGTATAATTAGGATACGGGTACAAACTTTAATACCCGACGTTGATATGGGTAGAATAAGTATATAATAATAATACTCGCCCATAATATCTGATCATATCCTACATGAGTGGTATACATACCAAAAGGCAAAAGTACATAATTAACTATATAGAATTAATAAACAAAAATATGTCAAATATATGGGAAAAAAATATATGTGCCATACTGTTTCACTTATATAATTACCTTTTCAATTTAATTGTGTTGGATTTAATTTTTTTTTTTTTTAATAGAATGTATGGATCTATATATGATTTTCAATTCCTAATGAATAAATAGGTTGCCTGCGGGTATCCTATACCTATTAAGGGTCCTTGCTTCTCTTAAAACACTATAGTTTTATTTAGTTCACCTATTTAAATAGGTATATTTAAATGGATTTTATGGTATATGTTATAATTAGAATGTGAGACATTCGAAGTGAAATTAGTTGTAATTAGAATGAGATATATTATAATGGACCATTCAAAAATACTTCTTGGATTCCATTCTCATTCTAAGACATAAAAAAACTCATTCTAATGGTTGATGTGACTAATAGCCTATTTAAATAGAAAAACTGAATTTTTGAAACAAACGCACATTCCAAAAGACCAGTTGAATGGAAAAACTAAAATATTAATTTCTAATGAGGAAAAGTAATATTAACTATTAGATTTCAGTCTGATAATTAGAAAAATAAATACTATAATTTAATTTTCATTAATAGTGTTCGAATATATTTAATTGTAACTATCAAATTGAAATCTAACAATACATATCTATTGCTTTATTGATAGAAATGAAAACTATTTTATTGTACTTGCTCTCAATTTTATATAAATTTAAACTTAAGACTAGTATATGAATTTAAAAACTTAAGAAGAGTACTTCTTTTATTTGACTTAAACAGTCATTTTATTGAGAAAATGGCATGAAATGACTTGATTAGCTAGTGATTTCTATGTATAGTCTAACACTCATTCTAATGAATTTCTCATTTAAATGAAATAGAATTGGTAAAACAAATGAAGCCTATATGACTAAACTAAGAGTTTTTTGCAAAATTTCAAGCTCAAAGAACCAAAAAATTGAAAAATCTTAGATAGGCTAAATTTTTTGAAAAAAAAAATGGGATTGATTTAGAAAAGTATCACTTTTTTAAAATTATTTTTAGAAAAATAGCATTTTTGATAAATATTTAGAAAGTTACTACTTTTCTTCAAAATTGGTATTTTCAATAGTACTCAAGGTAACCAATTCGGTTACTTGGGGTAACTAATCTAGTTACTTGAAGTAACTAATCAAGTTATCTCAAGTAACTTGAACGATTACCTCGAATATCTCATCAATTAATAAAATATAATATTTTTCTAAAGACTTTTAAAGGTGATATTTTTTATTAAAATCCGGGATTTTTCAAAAAAAAAAAATTCAAAATCCAGGATTTTGAAATTTTTTGAAAAATTAAAATAAGAAATCAAATTTCCTCTTAGACTAATGGTATACTTCTTTTCTAGTAAATATGAGAGTGAAATGGGCATGGGAAATTGTTTTGAATAGTTTAAATTTGGGTCAAATTGACTTTTTTAATTCATTTTTTTAAATGATATTTCTAGTTCAAAATAATGATTTTAGTTGCTTCTAGAGAGAGAAAAAAATAATCATTCTGAAACTATCTTTTTGCCATTTTTTGCTTTGTTGCCGGTAGTCACAATTTGTGACTGTTTTTTTTTTTTTGAATAATTTGTTTTAAATCGTTATGAAGATTGTGAGTTTTTGTTATTAGTAGTTACAATTTGTGACTGATTTTTTGCTTTGAAGTCATAATTTTGTGATTGATGATTACAACTTTTATAACGTATTTTCCATATATATTTTAAATTATTATATTACCCACCATTTTAAACTGGTAGTCACAATATTGTGACTGGTGGTCACAATTTATTTTACTTCATAACTAATAGTTAAGACAATTTATATTTTAGTATAACTAATAGTCACACATTTGTAACGAACAATAATAAAAGATAACGAACATACCACTTGATTCATTTTGATATATTTTGTCACAAGTAATTAGTCACACAATAAATGTTCCACCAAATATTATTTATTCACCAAATATTATTTATTCTCTTCATTATTCCCAAGAAACTATTGACCAAATTATAATTTAATAAATTATGTCAATATTTCTTACAATATGTACATCTCGTTCACTAAATTGCCCACTTTACAAAATCAAAATAAGTATTTATAGTAGCTAACAATACTTTAATAATAGTTGTTTAATAATAAAAAAAATGGCTAACAAAACACATAACCCACACAAAATCTAATTTTCGCATGAAAATTTATAACTTATAAATTAGTAGTCAAAATATGTGACTAGGTAGCACAATCCCTTAGAGTCACAAAGGTTGTAACAATCACACATTTGCAACTATTTTCAATGGCTTAATAATTTATACCATTGTCTTATAACAATGTCCTAAACTCACACAAATCTATTTTTCATATGAAAAACCATGCCATCAAGATAGGAGTGCGTGACTATATCACTTACTTACATTTCTCCAAACAAATCAACATGTTAACCCACTATTTTTAGTTCACTCAAATCATCATGTGGTTGGTATACTGCTATTATTCAAATCACTATCACTAGTCCCAATGATCGAGCTGGCCAAATTCTTAGAAATTCATTTCTCAATAAAATTAAAACATAGCTGTAACAATCCAAACATAGCCAATTAAGCCAAATACACACTTACTCCACTGTCAAATGGAGAAAAAGTCAAATAAAACTTATATTGGTCTCAGCTAAACCCAGCATAATAATCTCATTCGAGTTACCCAACCTATCGTATAGATCATCCTTAATTTTCTCCAACCTGAATAAGGCCGCGAAGACAACCTGACCCGACTTATGAATCCCTGACTAGAGAGGTTTGACCTTGAAAAGGACCATTGGAACTCGACGAGGTTGGAGGAGGAGTGTGACGACGATGGAGGGTTGAAGGAGGAGGGGCTTGGAGGACGATGTCATTTTTGGTAGAGTTGAAGGACGTAGAAGAGAGCACAAGAGATGAGAGACTCAAAATGAGGCCTCCTTTGCCTTGGACCGCACCAAACCCTATAGGTCAGTTGGGGTCAAAGCTAAGTTTCCGGATCCAAAATAGAAAAGAGAATTGATGGGTTTGAAACTGATGGAGTTACCTAATTGAAAGTTATTCATATTAGGATATTTTGAACTTTTTATTAAGTGAAAAATAGTGTAAATACCATTCTGAAAAAAGTAAATTAAAAAAATTAAAAAGTAAAAATATGAACTACCAACATCAATTTTAAAAAATTAAAAAGTAGAAATATGAACTAGCAACGTCAATTTACCGATAGACCCGGCCATTGCCACCGTTACACGGAGGTCATATAACTATTTGCGTTAGTAATTTCAGATGCATTAATAAATTGGAGTTGATTGATTGCCACTGATCCGTATCCCAAAGACCTAATTGCCAAGATTTAAAAACTCAATGACCATATTGTTAATCTACAAAAAGGATTTAGGAATTGCCAAAAATCCCCAATTTCCAAATGGTCCAAATAAAGATTTCCCTTTCCTAGACAGAATCAGAGGCGGAAAGCCCCTCTTATCTCCAAACAAAAACAACTTGTAGTAGTCTCTGTCGCTACTGACTTCTCTATCGACCACGAGTTTTTTTTTTTTTCCCTCTCTCTTCTGTTTGGCTGCCGAGAAAACTGAAGGGGAATCAGAAAAGCTCACAAATTGTAAGAACTCCTCCTTATTAAGATATTCGTCTTTTGTTATTTATAGTCTTTTTTTTTTTTAAAAAAAAATTAATCAATTTTCTTGTTATCCTTCTGGAATGCTAAGGTTTATTTTAGATTGTTTGTTTGCTAAGATTTTGTAGGAAAGGAAAAGATTTTCGACTCCCACATCTTCCTCATTCAATCAAGATAGTGGTAAATGAAATATGTGTTCCAAATTGTTAATTTACTGTTTCAAAGTGCTAGATTGCTGGATAGTTACCTGAAATTGATGTTTCAAGTTTGACAATGAGGAGGACAATATATTTTAGATTTCTATTATCTTGTGTTCATCTTTTACTCATACAGTCATACTGGTAGTCAATGTTTTGAAGCAATATATGTCTTGTTTTTATAATGTTATACTTATTTACACATGCTGGTCATGATAGTCTTTAATTTGATTCATTGTTCTTATCACCCACAAAAAAAAAAAAAAAAAAAAAAAAAAAGTACTGGGAATTTGAAATTTTTCGAATGGGATGGAGTGGCTGAAAATTTTGTAAGATGGGTATGAATTAATCAAGTACCGAAAGGATAAGAGAGAAGATTCATGGAAAGAGATATTTTTATTAGTGAGACAACATGAAAGTTGTCCGTTCAAGCTAAAAATGCAAACGGGTTGTGTCCCACTGCCATTAGGAACCCTTTGTTGTGAAATTATAATTTTTAGAGTAGTTTTTATGATAGGTGAAGCACACAGACACACTCAGGAAAACCATTGGAGATTTGAAGAATATTGTAAGGGCAGCTCTTTCAATAGCACGTGACTTGTCTATCAGTGGTAATGTGTGAATCTGTAGTCTTCATCATCCCCTGACTATGAGCTAGAACCTTTCTTAGATTTCGGAGATCGTTCTCCTTTCAGAATTGTTCGCATCCATTTATTTGATGACGTCGTCTTTTAGATTTATCCTTTTGAATTCTAATTTTGTCAGTAGTTTCCACAAGCATTGATGTCAACACGAGGATTTCTATGCCTCGACTCTTATCATCATTTCTTTGGGGGCATGGCCACTAAAGAACTCAGCTGCAGCAGACTCCAGCCTACATCTTACATCCAATTCCACAGTACCCACTAGTCTGAGAGTCTGAAATCTCGATAATGGTTTTCCTTGTTCAAAGGCCAAAAGGATACTTGGCATTGCCCCCATCGTGGGTCAGTATACTTTTCCATGTTTGGAATTGTGACAACTGACAAATGAGGCTTTCTTAGGCTTTGATTGAGTAATGTCGGCCATCAGAGGATGCTGTCCTTTTTGCTATATGTACTGAATACTTTCATCCCTCGTGAGAAATATTTCTGATATTTTGAGACTAGCTTGTTTGACAGGAGGCATATTCTATGTGCATTGTGGCCACTAGGCTCTCTCTAAAACAAAAATGAAGTAAAAGCCAAACTTCTTAATTTCCTTGAAATAGGAGAGGAAGCAAGTGGAACATTTACCTGTAGGTTTACTATGAATACTTCATATACGAACAAGTCCGTTTGAATTCTTATCAATAATGTGTTTATATTAACTTTTTCCTTTCCTAATAAAATTTGTGCATGCCAGTGATAGATTCCTAGTTTCAGTTCTACATTGTGTTCATAATGATGACGGCTGGCAAAGATAGTCATGCAAGATCATTGAAGCGATACTGTAATTTGTGATCTGAGCATGCTAGGCAACATTTCTTTTTTTCTTTTTTCTTTTTTTCACTTTTTTTTCAAATGTATCAAAGTCATGGATCCTAATGTCATTTGTAGGCTCTCCCTGCTTAGTGCTTGCTTAAAGTCTTCCATATTAAATACGAAGAACTTATTACAAATTAAGATAATTGCTAGATCTGCATTTGATAATTGAGGGTCTATGGACATGGTTGCCTTGTTTGAAAGGACTCTTTTACAAGTTGTGCTGGCATTGTTTATCAGTGACTAAGAGTATGTGCTTGCTGTAGACCGCATTTTGGTGTAGCTGGTCATTGCTCAAGTTCCTCTTTAACATGGGAAACAAACCTGTGAAACAAGAACCGGAAGAGATTTTCTTGAAGGTTGTTCCTCCATTAGACCGTGCCTATATGAGATGGCTTGCTCGGGATCTCGAGAGGATTCATGGCTTCACTCCAGTAAAGCCTCGTGCAGTGAAGCCCCCAGATCATTATATAGAGTATATGCGCTTGAATGGATGGTTGGATGTGAACCTGGATGATCCTGACATAGCACACTTATTCAAAACCTAGATAATATGTTCATGTTGTTGCTTGTTCTTTGAACAATAAAATATGGATAATGCTCTGCTCTGTAGATAGAATTTCTTGCTGTACTAAAGAGCAAACTTTGTGAAGAGCAAAAATATTCTTGCCAACTTTGTACTTCAACTTCTTGCTGTACTAAATTTCTCTCTGCTTTGTTTGATGCTTAGTCTCTGAACTTTTAATTGGAAAATTTATACTATAGTATTTGATTCTCTCTAATAATGCAAACTTCAGATAATTTTTCGAATTTCCTGCTGCTTCAGTTTCTTCAGTACATAAGATTTTTGTTTGTAAAATACTATTATTCAAACGTTGAAGACTATTGATACTGTTTTCGTTGTCCTTTCTGTAGAAAAATAATCAGTTTTAATGTTTTATTTTTCAAATTTCGTTATGGTATTTTTTTATATATATAAATAGGCTCTTTAAAGAAATATTATGAATCGAACCAAAAACTTCAAATTACAATGTAAACATGAGGATTATAATTTCAAATTCCTCTGAGAAAGAAGATAAAAAATGGATCACAAATACAATTACAAACAAATGTATGAGTTACTCTAATTCTTCAAAAGAAAAAAATAGTAATGACCACTAGCAATTTATTATCTTCAACATTTACTCCTAACTGTATTCTTGGCAGGATAAATTATATGAGGTCAGCACTAATTGAAATCTATGCCCGTGAGAAAGAAAATAAAATAAAATTCGAACACTAAACAGATCTAAATCTGAAAAAAAAAATCTCATATTTAAGATCTAGATTAAACTAAAATCCATACAAAGATAACACTATAAACCAAATTTAGATCTGAATTTATTAAAACTGAAAAAAAACAAAAAAACAAAGAGGAAGAGAAAGAAGAGGGTAAGGAGAGGAGGTCGAAAAGAGAGAAAGGAAGACCCTCTCTCCAGCCTCCAAGCGAAGGGGCGGCGCTGATTTTTTTGTTAGGAGGAAATAAAAGTAGGCTAGGATTTTTCTTTTTCTTTTGAGTCTATTATGGTATTGAATTCAACTTGGAAGAATGCATATATATTTAGCTCTAGATGTACCTCATATGTATTTATCTATGTTTATAAATAAAAATAAAAAACTTTGTCTGCCAAAAAGATCATTAATGATTTTATATAGAATACTAAAAACAACCTATCTATTATTTTAGAAATGTAACATACTAGCTTCCACTTTGTATTTTTAGGAAGGTATAATATCACTTTTATACCTTATATTTTGATATTTTGTTCAAATTGTATTTTGTGTTTTAATTATTATCAAAATTAATTTTTAGATTTAAAATTTATTACAAATTTATACACTAACACTAATTTATAGCAATTAATTACCAATATGTTATTTAAAAAATTGAAAATAAACTATATAAAAACTGATCCAAGAATAAATTTATTAAATTATCTTAGTAAATTAACTGTTCTAAATTGGTATTATGATATAAATTTGTAGCAAATATTAAATCTAAGGGTCAATATTGATAATAACCAAAATACAAGGTACAAAATGACTAAAATATCAAAATATAAAATATAAAAGTGATATTATCCCTTTTAGAAAATGCAAAAGTTATGCTTTAGTTTGTCCGATCAAAATAATCTTTTGGGTTAGATTTTGTCAAAATTATATCGAGAAATAATACTAATATCTTTTGTCAAATTTAATCAAAAAATCAAAATATTTCCTTAACCCTATGAAAATTAAATTTGGACATTTGACATTTAAATTGTTTAGTTATAAATTATTAGATAATTTGACTTCTAGACTAAGGGCATTTTGACCATTTTCCATATAAAAAAAATTAATAATATTTAACAAAAAGTTGTCGAAACTGATAATTATGACTTGATTTGACAAACCAAGCCGATAATAGTTTGCATCGTTAAAAACATAAGGTCCGTATTTTCCTAAAGTTAGAGACGTTTGGTATTTTCCCTTAAAAGAATTAAAGAAAGAAAGCTAAAAATTATTTTTTTTATTTGATAATTGTACACTCATGTAGAAGTTAAAACGGAAATAATAATGGTAATATATTTTTTCCGTAAAAAATGATAATTTTTTAATCAAGTAAAAGCAACAAAATATCACCATAAATTGTATCCTCGGTAAAAATAGTGGGTTTAAAAAGAAAAAGAGAGTGGAATTTTAAAAGGAAAGAAAAAATCGTTTTTTTTTAAGGAAAAAAAAAAGGTTACTAAAGAGGAAAGAAATAGAGTAGTGGGACTACGAATTAAAAAACCCCGACTCTAGGGCGGTCTGTTGATGTAGATATACAGAGTAGAAGGTGAGTTTTGGTTTCAAACCAAACCAAACCAAACCGTATATATACCCCAAGGCTCCGGTGTGCCCTCTACTCTCTTCTCTCCTCTTCTCTTTCTCTCTCTGTCGCAAACGCAGTGTTCTCTCTCCAGACCTTTGCGCTTACTCGCATCTTTTCAACCAAAATAGGGTTAGCAAAGATTTTAAAAAAAAAAATATGGTTAGCAAAGATAAAGAAAGGTGCCCTAATCACAAACCCAAACCGGTTCTCATTCGGCAGGTTTGGGGGCACAATCTTCACTCCGAATTCCACCTCATTCGGGCTCTGCTCCCCCGATACTCGTACATCTCCATGGACACAGAGTTCCCCGGTTTCGTTTATCAGCCACCCGTTGATCCTTGTCGGCCACTACGAAAACCTCAACTTCAACCGTCCGACCAATACCAAGTTATGAAAGCCAATGTGGACGCACTCAACATCATCCAGGTCGGCTTGACTCTCGCCGACGCTCACGGAAACCTGCCCGACCTCGGTGGAGAATGTTGCTTTATTTGGGAGTTCAATTTCCGGGATTTCGACGTGACCCGTGACTTGTGTGCCCAAGATTCTATTGACATGCTAAAGCAGCAAGGGATTGATTTCGAGAGGAACCGGTGGTTTGGGGTCGATTCGGCTCTGTTTGCGCGTTTTATGATGTGGTCTGGTCTCGTTGGCAACTATGCAGTCACATGGGTTACCTTCCATAGTTCCTATGATTTTGGTTATCTCTTGAAGATTCTCACACGCAGACGATTGCCCGACTCCTTAGATGGGTTTCTTTGTTTGTTAAGGGCCTTCTTCGGGAGCAGAGTCTATGACATCAAGTATATGATCAAGTTTTGTAACTTGTACGGAGGACTCGAGCGTGTGGCCCAAACGCTCCAGGTGGACCGGGCGGTTGGGAACTGCCATCAGGCTGGCTCCGACAGCCTCCTGACGTGGCAAGCATTCCAGAGGATGAGGGACGTCTACTTTGTGAAGGATGGAGCTGCGGAGAAGTATGCTGGAGTGTTGTACGGACTGGAAGTGGAAGTGTTCTGATCACTCGATTTCATGATTAGTTTACTTTTCTGTCCATAAGGCTTAAGTTGTGGTTAAATGAACCAATGATGGTATTAACTATTGTTTTAATGTTAGCTGTCCAATGCTAGAGAGTGAACTTTAAATCAAAGCAAATCAAAGGAATGACATTATATCATTATACATATATGTTTGTTTTCTTTTCTTTTCTTTTCTTGTTTGTTTCTGTGTGCTATCATTCAGTTGACTCTCTACACCTGTTGGCTCCATTGATCCATTGAGATTCTTGGTTTTAGTCTGCATTTCAAACAACAATATTCATTAATTTGCCTGTGCTACAGTATACATACACATTATTATGACAAATACTCTTCTACAATTTTGTTTGCCCAAAATCCGTCTATTCCTAGACTAACTGTGAGGTTAGTTTAACCACGAAAATGTTTTAATGTTGTTCAATGGGCAGAGGTACCACTTCAAAACGGTTTTTAATTCTAACACTCCCTTCTTCTTAAATTCTAGCACTCTTGTGGTCATGCTGCTGTAAAGTTGTGTTCTTGATAACCATTCTTTTCTATTTCTTAAAGTAAATTCCCTTTCATACATTCTGGTCAATATTAGTCTTCTTTTGTACGGTTGTGGTCTTCTTTCTTATTGAGCTTAATGTTTAGTCTTTTGTAGTTATCAATTTTCTTCAATAAATTTAGCTCAAAAGAACGAAGTAAAATTAGCTGCATTTGAATTTTTGAATTAAATTTCAAATTTGAATTTGTATACAAATAATTCCCCAAGTTTCAAAATCTTGAGAGAGGCTGGTGTACTGAGGTTTAGTGCACTCAAAGTGTTTTATGGAATTTCTAAACGTCATTTTATTAACTTGTATTAACTTTTAAAGGGGCTAGTCTCACTGTATGGGACCAAAAGTTCAGCCTAAAACTTTGCTTTGGGATAAATGAAATTTTTGGCTTAAGAGATTCTTGCCTCGTAGATAGCTTTAATCCTAGGAGGTTATTTGTTTTTACTTTATTGGGACTCTGCTAAAAAGTGATCAGAGAATCTGAATGCCTTTTGTATAACTACAATTCTTTTCTTCTTGCTGCGATCAGAATGTGCTAAATTGTTCTAAAATTTTGAGTTTGGACTGTCACTTAAAGACACATACTAGAACTTAAGGAGCATAGTTGGAGTAAGAAATTTGTGTAACAGGATATTAGTTCGAGATAAGAAGTTTGGCGGTTGAGATTGATCTCTTGTGGGGCTGAGAAAGAAAATTGAGATGTAATGCCTATAATACGGTAGGTCTTTTTTTCATGTTACCAACTCATAAATCACGATAATTAGAGCCCATTGGGTACTTTTTTGAATTCATTTATATGATTTCAAAATAACTAAAATTAAAACAGGTCCATAAAAACATGTTAGCTGGCCCATTTTTTAATACAAAATTTGGAAATTTTGGCAAAAAAGTTCCGAAAATTTGAAAATGAAAAATTGACGTTTTCTGGACTTTCTTTCTTTTTTTATTCCTTCCTCTCGTCTTTTTTTTTTTTGGTGCTATGGGTCTTCCTCTCTTGGTTGTAAATTCCTGCTCTCATCCTCTCCCTCTTCCCTTCTCTTGCCGACCACCGTAGATCTCTCTCTCCCCCTCTCAACCACTATTGATCCGCAAACGAAGTTGGTCGTCGTTCTTCCATAGTCAAACTCCAACGTTCGTTCTCCCTCGACTGAAGCCTGTAAATTCTAATATTTTTAAATTTTGACAAAATAATATTCTGATTTTTTAAATTCTGTAAATTAATATTTTCATTTTTGAATTTCGCAAATTAATATCTTGATATTTATGATTTTTATAAATTAATACTCTCAGATTTTATTTTCTTTGTATATTTATACAATGAGTAAATTAAAAGATCTGAACATCTCTTATTAATTTATTAAAAATATTTAGTTATTAGTATATTATCGAAAATTATTTTATATCTACTTTTTTTTGTTAATTGCTAAAAAAATATAATTTTTTAACCTCTTATGTTTCTTCTTTTTTTTTTTTTTACAATTAACTAATTTTACCTCTTATTATAATTTTTTTACTTTTCTTTTTAAAATGAAAAGTGAAATAAGCTAACTATAAATATTTTTTCATAAAATTTATTATTGTTTAATAAGTTTTAATTAAGTTGATGATGGTACTGTCATCTTTTTATTATTAAAATCAATTAATTGAGCATTAAGGTTATAAATTTATATGAATTTCAAATGTTAGGATATTAATTTGTAAGAATTTTACTTGTCAAGGTATTAATTTGCAGAATCAAAAAATGAAGGTATTATTTTACAAATATTCAAAAGTCAGGATATTATTTTGTAAACATTTAAAAATAAGAATATTATTTTGCAGACATTCGAAAGTCAAGGTTTCTTTTTTTACAAAAAAAAATAAAACTCCGGATATTTTAATGTTATTATCCCTTAGTTTTAGGAATGAGATTTTGCTCCTAGAGAGAGAAAGAACCAACTGATGAGTTTGGTCTCTTTTTTTTTTTTTTGGTTAAAAATAGCGGAAATTAGGTTGAGATGCAGTTTTTGTGATTTTAATATTTTTTCATTAAAAAATGGCTACCCATTTACTTGCTTCCCTTTCTGAATACGTGTAGAACCAGTGATTTCATTCCCTCTCTTGCCTCTAAAAAAAGGATTATTAATTCAAACATCAAACGTGTTCTTTTTTTTTTTTCCTGGAAAACGATTTTCATATACATATTTTTTTTGGATAAAAAAAAAGAGCAGAGTCTATACAAAAGAGTCTTACTGTACATAATCACACATTGTAATAGAAAATCAAAATAATATGTATTTGATTAATTTAAATAAATTATGTTAACAAATTTTATGATATTATAAAAAAAAATGATATTAAGAACAATTCAACCAAGTAAATATCTATTCGAAAATAACACTACCAAACTAGTTTCAAATTTTTCATCTTAAAAAACAATAATAAAATATAACAACCAAACACATTTTCAGAAATATGCACTACAAGAAAAACATAATTTTACGTCACTTTTTTTGTGACGTCAAAAGCATATGATGTCGCTCAGCAAAGCGATATCTATCCATGTGCCGTTAAAAATCTTATATTCTACGTTACTAGAAAAGCGACGTTGTAGACAAATGACGTCACTAGAAAAACAACTATGTTTACCACGTTCGCTTTTCTGGCGACGTCATATGTCTATGATGTCGCTTTTTTGGCGACGTGGTATATATATATATATATATATATATATATTCATTTTTCTAGCGATGTGTAAATATTTCCAAGAGATTTTTAATTAAAATCATTCAAACTATCCAGATTTCATTTACAAAAAATAAAATTACAAAGTCATCAAATATATATATATAGCACTAGATCCACATATGTAAAAGTATAAGAATGTCTAATTAAAGTTTAGTTACAAATTAAACTACTAATAACAAGATATCATTATTCTAGAACTACTAGCTAGCAAGTCACATAATTTAAGCTAACAAATATAGTGAAAAATAAGAACATCAACCTAAAAAACTACATACATATCTATGATAAGTCATCAAGTGAGATAAAAGATAATCTTAACCAATATAATTCATAAGCTCTTTAACTCATTCTTCATAGATCGTATTTATGTAGTCTATCATGCAGAAAGTTTGTACTTGAAACTATGCATTCAAAAAATAATAAATTTGTTAGCATATAGAATTTTAGTTTAAAATACACAATATTATATGTTAACAATAGTCCTTTTATGTATTTTGACGTATTCATAAATCGACTTATTTTGTCTATGTCTATTTCACATTTTGAATACATTATACATTCAAAATCCCCTTTTGATTAAAATTAAAATGGAAATGAAATAAAAGTACAAATAATAATATTAAGTTATGTAAAATATTAGCAATAACTAAGTAATCGTAAAAAACTTACGTTTTCATCAAAAGGAAAGCGAGGTAATTTCTGTACAAAAAATTCCAAGTTCAAAAGATCTGAATACCAAATATATTATTCGACGCTTATAAGTTTGATAAAATCCATTAATACGTTTTCTCGATGAAATTAAGGTGTTTTAAACCTCATGACCGTACTAAATCCATTACTTATAACTTCTATCAAATCCATTAAAAATAAATGGTCTCTTATCTTATTAATACTAAACTTACTAAAATATCTATACTTGACATAAAGGTACATGATAACATTAGCATCTTTGCATTCTTCATATTAAATACTAAAAACTTCTCAAGTCTCTTCCTATACTCAATCAATAATCTACCTAGTAGCCTATTTCTTATTCATTCTAAATACAATAGAAAAGAACAATTAACCTAAAATAAGTTATATGAAAAGAAAAATTTAACTAACATAGATCAACTAATTGCTAATTCTAACTAAATTTAGAACTTGAAAAAAAGTTTAAAAACTGAGCATATCTCTCTTTTATTTCTATCTCCTATAAAATTTTTTGTACAAAAAAAAAAATAAAATAATATCAATATAAATAATCACGCATAATTATTTCATCCTTATATCACCACAACATATTTTTCCAAAACTTAATCTCTTATATATCAAATTTTTTCAAAAACTTTCATACATATATATAATATCATTTTTTCATGAAGAAAAATTTAAGAACATACCTGAAATAATTAATTTGAAACTTATATAAGAATACCAAACTTGAAGTATTGATCAACATTAAACTTAAATAAAAATAAAATAACAATAAAAATATATCAAACTACAATATTTAAACATCATTATATGAACAACAATAATAAATCTAAATTAAAATTATTGTTAAGAAAAAACATAAGAAAAATGCATATATTAATTAATAAACCATAACTTTGAGAACATTTACCTTAAATAAATGGAAATTTTGTACAAATCACCAAGTTTGAACTAATGATCAATACCAAGTTTTAACTAAAACATAAGAACAATAACATATATCAAATTTAAAATTTAAACATTAGTATAGCAAAAAAATGTTAAAAAATTGGATTGAAAATTATAGTAAAAAAATATGAAACATACAAGTTTAACAAATATCCAACAAATTCAACACTTTCAACTGTGAAAAATTACAAGTAGAACAATAAACTATACACAATCAAAGAAGATATTTCAAAATACCTAAAATCTACAAACTTAACAAAAATAATATTTCTCTATCAAATATTCAGTAAAAAAAAAGTTTAATACATAAATAATTCAATTCTAGTGAAAAAGTAAAATGGTCAAAAGCACCTTAAACGGCCAAAAAAATGAAAATCTACTACAGAGAGCCATCACCATTATGTTTGCAAGGAGAGAAATGAAGGCTTCTGAAGTAGGAAGCCCTAATTTAAAGACATATAATGTCGAAAGTCTACGACATCACCTAAAAATTGACGTCTTATCTTCATCTATGACGTCTAGGTCAATTTTTTTCTATGTCACGTAAACATCAAAAAGCGACGTGAAACTTATTGACGTCTTTGCCCCTTTTGTAATAGTGACATTTTTCAACCAAAATTTTAGATTCTCTATTTAAAAAGATTATTTTGAAATCATCTATTTTTAAATCACATACCAAACAGACACTTGGACACTCTCTGAAACACCAAGTTTGGTTTAAGTAATAAAATATACAAAAAAGTATAACACACAAAGTACCTAAGCCAATTGAAATTATTCCAACAATCGTACAAGAAAACTAAAAGGCTCAAAACATTACGTGTACAGAACATTTTACCTTAGAATAAGTATAAAATCCCTTTAGAATAAACAAGTAAATACTAGAATAACCAATGTAGAAAAGGATGCAAAGGCCACAATAGCTATGTCTTACTAGAAGTCTACATTCATTTGAAATTAAAAAAAAAAAAGAAAAAAAATTAAACAAATATTTATTTGTTAGCATTTAGATTGTGTTTAGTTGGAGAAAGAAGAGATATCAAATTATTATTACGTAATATCAACCAAATTTAAAAACTAAAAGTCAACAAGCCTAATATAACGACTCCTTATGACACCGTCGAATCTAGGGAATAAACACCACCCACGTTGACCCTTACCTTGCCAAATCTTGGAAGCTCGACTAGCTTGTCGAGCTTAATCGAGAATCTGTGACATGTTGAGTACTTGACAAAGTGTCGAGAGATGTCAAGAGTACTAGATATAGTGACGAGTGATATCGAGCGCAAGACAAGATGTGAGCAATTCAATGCCCCTATCTATCTAAATTTGGATCCTGATGGGATAAGTATTAAGGACATTTTGTCTTTAAAACAAACTTAAAATTTTAAAAAGAGTATTCACTAAAAAACTATCAAAACTAGTATATTTCCTAAAACACTATTTTGGGATGTCATACACAGGTCTCCATGACCAATCTGACCTAGCCAATTGAGATCCATCACAAGGGAATCTCCTAGTCTCCAATTAGCTCCCTTATCACTTGGCCAAGGAATTTTGAAATTAAATGGATTTTCTCATGGCTTGTCTCCTACTTAAAGTTCCTAAGATAGGTCTAGGGTTAACAATTCGTATTATCGTGCCATGTTCGAGTCGACACGATTACGATATGATACAATATTATCCTAACTGAATATGAAACGATTAATAAACGTATCAAAAGCCTAAACTCGAATACAACACGATTAATGTATGTATAACACGGCGTAACACGTGTAACTCATTTAACAAATATGTCATGAATTATACTATGACCTTTTTGACACAATTACTCAAATTTAACATGATTATATATTAATTAATTCAACTAAACATATGTAATTATATGTAGAATTAATCAAAATCATATTTAAAATATTAAAATATTAATAAATATATCATATTTGTGTCGTATTGATACAATACGAAAATAACCCGTTTAATTAAACGTATTACATGTACCATTTTTAAGTTAAGTGAGTTGACTTGAAACTCACTTGTTTATTATTTGTGTTACACGTGTCAACCTGAAAATTAAATAAGTCACTCAGACTCATTTATTTCGTATCGTATAAAAAATTACCCACTCTAGATAAGTCCAAACATTCTCCCTCCAAAGAAGGAACAAACCTTCCATGTGTCCATCATCTCGACCTCTTAAGACTTAGTCAAAACAGATCACACAAGGATCTTTTAGATTCTAATAGGTTAAGGGTTAGCCTAGTGCCTGAACCTCCTAAAGAAAAGAGTGGCCATGCCACTTGTTAGGAATATCCTACTCCTACTCCATTCGACTACCAATGAGAGACACATTCACCTGAATCCCTAAAGAAAAGAAGCAACAATGCCACATATTAGGACAATCTTACTTTGTCTCTAATTGGCCAATAAGGAGAGACACAACTTTAGCCGACCCATGGATAAAATGGGATATTTAAGACCCTAATCAGCCAGTGAGAGCGAAGCAAGCTTGACATCCATTTGTCACCCCAATAAGTACCCTTCCATCCTAATAAGGAGTTGGGGCACGATCTCACAAATAGTCACACTTACACTCTCGCATCTCTCATTCATCATGGGCCCCTAACCTTTATTTGGACTCACAGGCTCATAAACCATACAATTCCATTATACTTTCACTCTTCCATATTTACCATTGCTCCTTATTTTTCTACTTGCATTCTACTCTTTCAATCAATCGTTGCTAACTTGATTGTTAGAGTCTCTTTGCTAGGCACCATCTAGTGTCCAAGAAGTGCTCTCACGACTTTTTGATTTTGCAGGTTACTGATGGCCTTAAAGTTCTAACTGTTGTCAATGGGCCAAAATGTGATCTCAGAACAAGTTGTTTGTTACTTAGCCCAATATGGTTCAATCATGAAATCCGAACTTAGAACTCAAAAACCAGTAAAAAAGGAATAAATTAGGTGAATACTAATTTTTTTCCTCATTAATTAAATTTACCACCATACCATTTCTTTAAATTAATTTTTGATGAATTCTTAACGAATTCTTGACGTTAGCGGTAATTTTGATAAATTTTTGATAGATTCTTGATGAATTTTTGATTAATTTTCTCTTAAAAATTATAGAACCTAATAATGATGATAAATTTAGTTAAATATTTTAAAAAAATTGTGAACCCATAAAAAGCCAACAATTGAAAAGCCGTAGATTACTTGGGCCAAGTGTCACTATGTCGGTCCTCCATTCCCAAAATATGAACTTGAAAATCGACGACAAACCCAATGTGCACTCCCTATTGAAAAAGGTCTTTTGATTGAATGTCGAAATAAAAGAAAGATTGGTTGTTGAAAAATGCGGAATCTTATATTCTAAGAGTACATAACTATGACAATAAAATCAAAGTTAATTAAATATCATAATATATACCTAAAGTTTGATATTAAAAAAATTAGAATTACAGTAGACAAAAATTCCGTGCTATAAAATAAATAATAACATTAGCACAATAATTTAACATTGCAAAACTCGGACAACAATTACCGCAAGATATTCTTCGATTGAACCCAAAAATAATAAATAAAAAAACTACTTATTTAATTTTTTTTTCGAAAATTATCTATTATTTATTTATTTATTTTTTGCTCGAATATGTTGTTTTTGAATTTGTTTCTTTTTGAGTGTCTTCCAAAACCCTCACTAATGGGTGCAAATTCCTTGGCCCACCAAGAACGTTGTTCTAGAAGCAATTTCAGGTTTCGAGTTTCTCTATTCGACTCTAGGCGAACTCGTCCGTACCTTGAATGAACTCGGGCGGGTCGACTCAGCCATGTGCTAGGTTATATAGGAGGCGGAGCTTTCTGCAAAGCAAGTCATACCCTAAAACATAAAAAAAAAAAAAAAAAAAAGGGGCAAGGTTGAGGAGAAATCCTGAGACCGAAAGAAGGGGAAAAAAAAAAGCAATGGAGAATGTCAGGATTGAAGAAGTTCAGTCTTCTACCAAGAAGCAGCGTATAGCCACTCACACCCACATCAAAGGCCTTGGTCTCGAGGTTCTTTCTCTCTCTCTATATGTATAATCAATTTTAGGGCTTAGGGTTTTAGAGTTTGTTTGCAGTAACCTTTTTTTTTTTTTTTTTCCTTTCTGTTAATGTTAATCATGGTGTTACTACTGTGGTCCCTGTTTAAGCTACGGAATTTGCACTTCGAATTTGGTCTGATTTTTACGGAGAATGTTTTATTATTCAATTTTAGGGTTTAGGGTTTTAGAGTATGTTTGGACTACTTAATTTGATGTTTAGGCTATTGGTAATCTTGGTGTTAACCGCTGTAGTTGCTGTATAAGGTATGAAAATTTTGACTTCGAACGTGTGCTGAATTTTTTTTTTTCCTTTTTGTCTCAATACGGCAATTGTTGTGTGTATGCCTTGGTTTTTGGGGAGTTCAGAGTGTAGACTTTTTAACTTGTAATAAATTTATTTTGAAAAAAAAAATTATTTGAGATTGGGGGATTGAGGGGTTTTTGTTTTTTCGGGTAGTTTAAACGTAGGAAAATGAGATTAGTTTTGCATATTTCATGTAGCATTCTTTCTTTCAATGAAATTTCAAAATTTTTGGTGCCCCTTAAAGTTCTTAAAAATTTATTCCCAATGCAATTATAATAGGCAATAAATAATTGGAATTAGGAACAGTTTTGGAAATTATATAACTTAGTGGACAACTTGGTTTTTGCTTAAACCGATGGTGTAAGTTACGACTTTTCTTTTTGGTTTTAAATCGATTTTTGTACAAGGGACTGATAATTGTGGGTATTTTTGTGTTATTATTTATCAGGCTAATGGAACAGCAATGAATTGGGCTGCTGGTTTTGTGGGTCAAACACAAGCACGAGAAGCAGCCGGTCTTGTTGTTGATATGATACGGCAGAAAAAGATGGCTGGACGGGCTCTTCTACTGGCTGGACCTCCTGGTACTGGTAAGACAGCGCTGGCTCTTGGTATATCCCAGGAGCTTGGGAGCAAGGTACTTTTCAAATTTTAGTGCAGTTATTTATTTTGAAATGTTAATTAATAAGTTGATAGTTCGTAGTGTCATACATTTTCTGATTTCCATTATTACCGTTGATGGAATTTTATTGATTCTAAATGTTCAATGGTTTTCTTTGTATTCAGGTTCCATTCCGCCCAATGGTTGGGTCAGAAGTATACTCATCAGAAGTAAAGAAAACTGAGGTTTTAATGGAAAATTTTCGACGAGCTATTGGTCTACGTATAAAGGAAAATAAAGAAGTCTATGAAGGAGAGGCAAGTTTCTTATGGGAATGCTTTTTTTGGTTTAAGAAAAAACAATCAGCTAGTTTTTCCTTATTGTTTATACTTGTTCTCTTTTTGACTTGGTTCGATTACTGATATTTCTGCTATTCTCATTTCAGGTAACTGAACTCTCACCGGAAGAAACTGAGAGTGTGACAGGTGGTTATGGTAAGAGCATTAGCCATGTAATTATTGGATTAAAAACTGTCAAAGGAACCAGGCAACTGAAATTGGACCCCACTATTTATGATGCATTGATTAAGGAAAAGGTAATGTTCAATTATTTTCCGCTGAAATTCCCAGCATACCTACAGTGCGAGTTTATATGGAATTTTGATTAACTGAGATTTTCCTGATACAACTTGCAGGTAGCTGTTGGTGATGTTATATACATTGAATCAAATAGTGGAGCAGTAAAACGGGTGGGTAGATGCGATGCTTTTGCTACAGAATTTGACCTTGAAGCAGAAGAGTATGTTCCACTTCCTAAAGGAGAGGTTCACAAAAAGAAGGAAATAGTCCAGGTTTGTTTTTTGTGGGCTGAATTCATTGGATATGTTATTCTTTACGTCCGTTGCAAGGTGCTAGTCTTGGACATTGGACACCTCTTATGTAGTGCTAGTTTTGGACATTGGACACTTCCTGACTTTGTGTTTGGAAACCGTATGGCTGCTGTTGCACATTTGATTGTCTGTGCATCAGTTATTACTTCTCGGATCTTGATTAAAAAAATGTTGTTCCTTATCAGAAATATAAAAGGTTATACGTCATTTGTCTTTTTGATAAGAAACATGATAGTCTTTTTGACCAACAAGGAGATAAGTAACAAGAGTAGGAGAAGATGAGGCCGTCTACATTGTGAACAGAAGACACATAAGAAATAAAAACTTGTCGGAAATTCTTCCTACTCAGCATAAACAACCTCAAATGAATGTCTTTAAACTCCTTCAATGGAGAAACCTTTAGGTTGTTACATTATTTCTGCTTTGAACTAATTTAGGGTTCTTGTTAAGCTCTAGGGTTCAATGGAGAAACCTTTAGGTTGTTACAATTCTTTAATGAATATCTTTTACAAATAATAAGTATTTGAGTTGCCTCTGTTTGGTCAAATATCATACAGAAGTTGTATTCTTGAGAATCTATAGCGATCATGGTAAGTTTCACATTTTAAGCCCTACAATCATATAATGAGGATGGCTTGGTCAGCTTAAGGTGAAACGATAGTCAGGGCCTGGGGTTTTTCTGTTAGTTTGGTTTGGAATTTACCTCTGCAACTCTCACTTGACAATTCTCTTTTGAGGTTCTAAAATGAATTAGTATATATTCTTTGAAAGAAGAAAAACGGTTCTCTCGTATTTTTGGTTGTAGTTTTATTCCTTATTTAGTAATTTTCACATTCATTTTCTTGTAATTCCAATTTCTTTTTCAACTTTATTTTTCCCCGCAAAGGTATGTTGATCTCACTTTCTGCTCTCTTCTGTATCTTGTTATTTACAGGATGTTACCCTACATGATCTTGATGCTGCAAATGCACGGCCTCAAGGTGGGCAAGATATACTGTCTTTAATGGGCCAGATGATGAAGCCTAGAAAAACAGAAATTACTGACAAATTACGACAAGAAATAAATAAGGTATGAATCAGCACGGAAGTTTACTCAAAATAAGTGCTTTCTTTTGATAGGGGCTTAAAGCTAGTAGGTAGGATGAGAATGTTTTCTTCATGGAGAAACCAAACATCTTTCTGTTTGAAATATTGGTGGTCAATTCAGATTAGTTCTTCATCTCTAAGCGTTGAAGTTCTCTCATGATTTATGTTTTCTCATTAACTTATTCAAGTGTACTTTTTTCCATTTAAATTTACAATTTTCTTGAGGACTTTACATTTCTGATGGTCAAATATTTCCTCACAATTTTACCGTGAGCCCTGTTATCATTTGTCACACATTTTGTTAAGTGTTAGCATTTGCATTTATTTTTAAGCATGTTAAGCGTGACATGGTTTTGTTTTTGGGTGAACCTCGACAGAACAAGGGAAATTATATCAAAAGAGAACGAAAAGGAAGAGACACCAAATTAGAGGGGACATAAACCTGACCTCTTAGGACAAAAAAAAAAAAAAACAGAAAGAGAAATAAAATCAGCAAAACCGATAATTAGGTTTCGCAATTCAATCGTCGTAAACCGATAATTAAGCATGACATGGTTTATGGTGCCTTTATTTATTATTTATTTTTTTGGGGATTGGGGAGAAGGGAGGTTTTCTCCTTAAGATCAAATGGGAAATATTGGAAAGTTTGCTGGAGCTCAAGAGAAGTTTTACAAAGTCAATGTTCTTAGAGTTCTTCAGTTTTCGTTTTGTAAAACATTAGCTCTTTCTGAATATATCTACTCCTTGTGCTTTAAGATTTTCCTTTTTAATTCCTACATAGTAATTTTCCCAATTATGGCAGGTTGTTAACCGATACATTGATGAAGGTGTAGCAGAGCTTGTCCCTGGGGTTCTGTTCATTGACGAGGTTCTGTTACCTATAAGTTTTTGGTTATTGTCTTTAAGTATGCCTGCAATTCTTATGTTTTGTAAATCATGATTAACAGGTCCACATGTTAGATATGGAGTGCTTTTCATACTTGAATCGTGCCTTGGAGAGCTCACTATCTCCAATTGTTATATTTGCTACAAACAGAGGGATTTGCAACGTAAGGTCTGGAAATAATTCACTAGGATATACCCACTTTGGTGGTGCTATAACCTCAACCTTCAACTCATTCACTGAGTTTTCGTGCTTCTGCAATTGTTCACAATGCTAACATGAGAAATTACTTGTAGTGCGTTTTTTTCATTATTATTAAGACTTGAAATAGCTTTTTGGCACTTAGTGAAGATGCTTTCTGTTGCTTATAAACTTGGTGTTTGATCTGACCTGCATGGTGCTCTAAATCCATCTGTTGACCGTCTTGCATAAGTTGATCAATGAGACAGCGCAGAAGAAAACCTTTTTGAAATTTTTTTATTGTCATCGATCAGCCCAATGTTGGTTATTACTTGGGCATTTAGTTTTTGATTTGCAGATTTCGTCAATGCAAGAGAAAAGTAATGCCGATCAACAAAAAGTTTAGCAACTTGGGGATTGTAGATAAAGTTGGGATATACAGATAATTGAATAATTTATGTTGATGTCTGGGACACTGAAAATTGGTGTGCTGCACGACTCAATAATACATAATTGAAAGGAACATCTTGTTCCCTTTGGACATTTTAGTTTTAAGTTTAATGTAGATCGGTTCATAAATTTTGACATAATTTTCTTGCACAATCTTAAGATGATATTATTTGACATAGTTACTTTTATTCCTTAAATTTATTCAGCATATATATTGTTATACTTTCATCCTCTGGGCCATACCAGATCATCTTAAAGTTTGCTCAATTTTTTTAAGAGTGGGACTGTTAATATGCAGAGGGACAGATATGACTAGTCCGCATGGCATACCTGTTGATTTGTTGGATCGGTTGGTGATTATCCAGACAAAAATATACGGTCAGGATGAGATGATTAAGGTATAACCAAATTTTATGTGCTTTTGTTCCCTATAAAACTCTTTCTGCTCCTAACACTCAAAACAAAAAATAATAATTTAATTAAAAAAAAAAAGTAAAAGAAAAGAAGCAATCATTTTTTTCAACTCCTGAGCATGTTTCCAAGTGCCAAGACACTGACATTTCTCTGCCAATTGTTTGGACTAGATTTTAGCAATCCGCGCACAAGTAGAGGAACTGGTTGTAGATGAGGAGAGTTTGGCTTACCTTGGGGTGATTGGACAAAGAACTTCTTTAAGGTCTGCCATGCATTTTAGACTTTTGCTTCCATTCTGTCAACTATTTCTTAAATTGCTCTAAAAAAAGCTGTTATTTTTCCTCAGACATGCTGTTCAGCTTTTATCTCCTGCTAGCATTGTGGCAAAAATGAACGGTCGGGACAACATCTGCAAGGTATATTTATGGCCTAAAATCCATAGTGCTTTTTCACTTTTGCTTTGAAAAAAAAGTTTGTAGCGCTTTTGATCAATTAAACCTTATGGTTTTAATTATCAAGTCATGCTTATTATATTTGTATGATCTGTAGGCGGATCTTGAGGAAGTGATTTCACTGTATCTGGATGCTAAGTCTTCAGCTAGGCTTCTCCAAGAGCGGCAGGAAAAATACATATCATGAAAACTTGGTGCACCTTTCTTGGATATTCTTCGTTTTTATGTTGAAGTAGGACCTTATTTTCTTTCATGGATTTTGCCCATATGGGTCGATTTGCTCAGATTTTCGTGAATACTTTTGTTAGTCTGCGGCTAAATTGGTGCTTCAGGGCCTTGAGTAGTGAGTTATTGTCAGAGTACAAAGAGAACAGGGGTGTGGGTTGCATTGGCTTCTCGTGCTTTTTAGAATCTTTGTAACTAAAATGTGGAACCCGTTATAGGAATTTAGTTTAATTGTCAGCGCCATTGCAAGGTAAGTTTTGAGGGACAGGGTCATGCGCTGTCCTGTGGCGAAATTTAAAGTGGAGGACAGAGATAGAACAAGCTCTTATATTTACTATTTCTACATATTTTCCCTGCCCGCGTTGCTTGTTTTCTCCTCCCTCTCTTTCTCTCTCTACATAATTGTGTGATGCCAGTTTGTGATACCCTTGCGTTCTACTCCATTTTGACTTCGGAATATGTACTCTTTGCTTTAAACAAATGGGTCCCAAAATTGAAAACCAAGAGATATACTCTGAAGATGATGGCTCAAAACCAAAGGAAATCAAGTGGTGAAGACATGTCCGGAGTTGATGGTTTATGTGGGTTGATAGGCATTGAAGTAATTAGTTAGGACATATCACCTATTGACGACCCAAAGTCGAAATATGTCCAACGGTATAATGCTTTCATTAGTCTTGATGCTGACTAACCCCGCTGAGTGACAAGGTAAGAGTGATGGGAAGAGGCGAGACTCGGGAGCATAAGATTTATGACACATTTGATGTTCGATTCATCTTTTATCATCTTGGACCATAAATGGATGTGGGGGCTAACTTCTTATACCCGAGCTGGGGTCTAGTTCAGGGTAGGGTAACCTTCAACCCGACATGCTTATACTTATATTAATAATGAATTCTCAAATAGAGTATTTATAACAAATGACCCCTTTTTCACATTATTTTAGTGAATGGCGGGCATTAGTAGTTTTTTAGTAGATAAATTTCATGTATATGATATCAATTTTATGCATATTATATCAATTTTGATATTGATATATTTTGATATTATATCAATTTTATTAGAAGCCGCAGAAAGCGTACAGGACGTCCAACTGTTAGGTGTTTTTAAGTATTTTACTTTTAAGTGAGACCCACTTAGTAAGCAGCTTTATCACTTCTTTTTTTCGTATTTACTTTTTTATTTTCATTTTTTGTGTGTGTTTAACTTCACTTGTATTGTAATATGCTCTTTTTTCCTTTTTGTAGGTGGGTCCTATGTATGTGTTATATGATTTTGAATACATTATGTTTTTCCCCTCTTACGAACCCGAGATGAATATCTGAATATAGTGGACTCCAGCATAAGATCAAGTATCGGTGTTACACAAGACTAGTAACGATTAATGAAAAATGACTAAATTGGTCTCCTAATCACTTTGACCAGATAAATTGCTCAAGCCCACGTTTTGGTGTCATATAGGATTAATTGTGATTGGGAAAAATGTCCAATTAGAGGTGAAACTAAGCCAACGAAGTGACTAAATTGACTTCCTAATCAGTTTGATCAGAGAAATTGCATTAGTCTAAGTATTTAGTCTTGACATATCTGATGAACGAATGATTCAATCCTCCACGGGTTCTTCTATTGATTTCAGAAAAAATTTCAATTAGGGGCAAAAATTTGAAGTTAAGTCAATAAAGGGGCTAAACTGACTTTTTATTCATTTTGATCAGAAAAATTGCATATTACCAAGTATTAGTGTCATATAAAATTAGTCATAGTTCAGGAAAATTGTTGAGCTACAGGTGAAATTATAAAATCAAGTCAACAAAGTGACTGAATTGATTTTCTAATTAGAGGATTTGCATAATATCAAGCATGAGTGCCACATAAAATTAGTTTTAATTTAGGATCAATATTCAATTAGAGATAAAACTATAAAATTTGGTTAGGAAGGTCACTAAATTGACTTCTTAATTGCTTTGATTAAAGAAATTGCATATACCAAGTATTAGTATCACGTAAGATTAGACATGGTTTAGAAAAAAAAATTCAATTAAAAGTAAAATTACGAAATTAAATAAAAAAAGACTTAATTGACTTTCTCGTCACTTTGATTAGAAAAATTGTGCAATGCCAAATATTAGCATCACATGAGATCAGTGTTGGTTTAGAACAAATATTTAATTAAAGGTAAAATTATGAAATCAAGCAGGTAAAGTGACTTAAATTAACTTATTAATCACTTTGATTAAAAACATAACATAATACCGAGTATTAATGTAGATTAGTCATGGTTTACAAAAAAAAATTAAATTAGATGTGAAATTATGAAATTAAGTCAATAAAGGGACAAAATTGATTTCCAATTATTTTGATTTGGAGAAATTGCATAATACCATGGATTAATGTCACATAATATTAGTCATGGTTAGTTTAAAATGTTCAATTAGAGGTGATATTATAAAATTAAGTTATTACTATCACTAAATAGACTTCCTAATCCCTTTGATTAGAGAAATTGCAAGAGACCAAATATGTGTTGTATAAGATTAATCATAGTTTAAGAAAATAAGTTCATGTAGAGATGAAATTAAGAAATTTAATTTAAAAAGGGGATTAAATTGATTCTTATTTAATTTAATTAAAAAAATTAGAAAATGCCAAATATTACTGTCGCATAAGATTAAATATTAAATTAGAAATAAAATACAAAATACCTAATTTTTTCAAAAAAATAATAATACTGACAATGGAAACCAAAATTCTGTTATAACTCTGTATTCTTCGATTATGAGTCTGACTTTTGAGTCCTAAATTTGATTTTTTTTTCCCCCAAAAGTAATATCTTTTACAATCGGTTTCCAACCGGTGATACTCTCTTAGGCCCCCACTCTTTCTGTCAAAAAGTAACATTTATTCATTTAGTTCTAACTAATCTACACTGTCCGATCACATTTTATAACATCTCAATGACTAGATTTCAAAGGACTGGTCCCATGTTTCCATCGAGCGGGACAATATTCGAGTCCCTAAATATTTGAATCTAATTCTTTTAAAAGAAGGGTCTACTTGCACAAATAATCCGAACTATCCAATTTATGGTAATTCAATCTTCAAAGTTCTAATTGTAATAATTCATTTTCTGAATTTTTTGATTTGAAGTAATTGAGTTTATAAACTATCTAAATTATAATTTATAGTTAAATTTATGACTCCAAATACAGTGAATAGTATATTTTATTATCTTAAAATATATTTGAAATATAATATTTGAAAATTAATTTTAAGTATAAAATTGAACAATTATAAAAAAAATCTTTAAATTTTACAACTTCAAGAATCCTAAAATATTCAAATAATATATCTTTCTTTCTCTTCAAGTCCTTTTGTTCATTTTATTTTCCTTTAAATATATATTCATATACTATAACGTTTCTCACGTGTGTTTTTCAACTTCAAGAATTTTAAAATATTCAAATAATATATCTTTCTTTCTCTCCAACTCTTTTTGTTCATTTTATTTTTCTTTAAATATATATTCATATACTATAACGTTTCTCACGTGTGTTTTTGGTCAAAAATTAAATAACAGATTACAATTTAGATAATTTAGGGACCAAATTAGATAAAAACTAAAATTCAAGTACCTAATTATCACAATTAGAAATTTAACGACCAAATTATCACAAAATTAATAATTTAGGGACTATTTAGAAAAAGAAAAAAGAATTAATTTTTCCATACCACGTTACCCCAGGTCCCAACCCAGAGCCTACAAACATTCAGCCACCATGAAGAAAAAAGAACTACTTTTTATGCATTAAACTTCTTCGTTAAGAGTAATTCATGAGATTATAATGGGCATGGTAATATGAATCTACCACAAAAAAATCTCATTGGGTACCAGCAATTGTGATTATTAGTGGCCAAGCTAGAATTTTGGGAGGCCATGGCCCCACTTTACCCATCTTGGTTCTGACCGTAGCGATTATGATTCTTTTTTTTTTTTTTCGGTTGTATTTACTTGAATATGATGAATCAATTTGAAGCATTGGCCTTCTCAATCCATAGCTGTCAAGATAAAATTACCAAAATTAATGGTCTGAATCAATGGGCAAGGCGAGGAAGTGGAGAAAGAAGATGATGGTCAGGTAGCCCACATGACCCTTCGTTGACCTTTTGTCTATTCACGGTGGCTCTTTTCGCTTAGAAAGCGTGAGACTGGAGTTAGTTCTTTTAATGACTTGCAGAGTCCGATTGGCAGGCGATCTAGCTCTCGGATGGAAGATAGGAAGGAATCAACTTACATTGCCTAGGGAAGAAGAGTGAGAGAGAAAAATGAGAAGACCTAAATTCTCTTCCATGTTCTTTGGGAAAAGTAAAAGGAATGAGAAAGATTTTAGTTAAAATAATCGTTTTATTAGTTGAGTAGGTATTTCTTTTTTTAAATCTCTCTAATTTTGGAGGATTGAAATTGAGTTAAAATTGAGAATCTGATATTTTTTGTCTAATTTCTTCTTTTTTGAAATGTATACAAATTTATCCAATAAACTCGTTACTTATCTTTTTCTTTTTACTTATCAAATAACTCAGGCTATCATTTAGGCACGATGCGATGATATGAAAAAATTCGTTCGTGCTAAAAACAGTAGGACACGAAGTGTTAGACTGTGTCGGACTCATATTTGTAAACATTATGTCAGTATGACACGACATGATATTCGACACAAGTATAATATGACCTATAGAACACAATACTAGATACTTAAAAATATTTTACTTTTACTTAATGTTATATATTTACTTTTTGAATTGAATAACATGATAAATTATTCTAATAATCATTACTATAAAGGAATAATGGCTAAATTAAAATGAGTGATAAATCTCACACTTAAATGATATTAATAGATTTATTCTTTTATAAGAATATGTATTAATTGATAATTTAAAATTGATAATTAATTATGATTTGAACATGCTTAGAATGAATTGAGCTTAGCACAACTACGAGTGTACCATAAGCACGACAAAATATGTGCCTCGGCCGCCATACCAGGCCTGAAGTATGAGTTTGGGCCTGCACGAGTAGATCACTATGCTTAGTGGGTTATGTCAAACATGACATCAAGCATGAGTAGATTTATTTTTCATATGCATAATGCATTTGACATCTCTTCTCCGTTCTACCAAACACAACCTAAATACTAGCAAGCAAATCAAAAGTTACATGTGACAAACTCACAAATCACGATAATTAGACACTCTGAAACATCAAGTTCGGTTTGTTGTAATAAAATCTGCAAAAAACTATCACACAGTAGCTAAGCCAATAGAAATTATTCCAACAACCGTAGTAGAAAACCAACAAGCTCACAAAATTACCTGCACGAAACATTTTCCTTTAGATTAAGTGTGAAATTCTTTTAGAATAAACAATTAAATACAGGACATAACCAAAGTAGAAAGAGACTCAAAGTCCACAATAACTATGTCTTAACACATTCATTTGAAACAAAAAGAAAAGGGGGAAAAAAAACCCAAACAAAAAAACAAAACTCCCGTATTCTAAGCATTACATCTCAAATTTCTTTCTCAACCCCACAAAAGATCAATCTTATCCACCAACCTTCGTAGCTCAAACTTATATCCTGTTTTACAAATTTCTTACTCAACTATGCTCCTTAACTTCAAATATTTGTATGTCTTTAAGTGACCATCCAAACTCAAAATTTTAGAACAATTTAGCACATTCTGATCGCAGCAAGAAGAAAAGAATTGTAGTTATACAAAAGGCATTCAGATTCTCTGATCACTTTTTAGCAGAGTCCCAATAAAGTAAAAACAAATAACCTCCTAGGATTAAAGCTATCTACGAGGCAAGAATCTCTTAAGCCAAAAATTTCATTTATCCCAAAGCAAAGTTTTAGGCTGAACTTTTGGTCCCATACAGTGAGACTAGCCCCTTTAAAAGTTAATACAAGTTAATAAAATGACGTTTAGAAATTCCATAAAACACTTTGAGTGCACTAAACCTCAGTACACCAGCCTCTCTCAAGATTTTGAAACTTGGGGAATTATTTGTATACAAATTCAAATTTGAAATTTAATTCAAAAATTCAAATGCAGCTAATTTTACTTCGTTCTTTTGAGCTAAATTTATTGAAGAAAATTGATAACTACAAAAGACTAAACATTAAGCTCAATAAGAAAGAAGACCACAACCGTACAAAAGAAGACTAATATTGACCAGAATGTATGAAAGGGAATTTACTTTAAGAAATAGAAAAGAATGGTTATCAAGAACACAACTTTACAGCAGCATGACCACAAGAGTGCTAGAATTTAAGAAGAAGGGAGTGTTAGAATTAAAAACCGTTTTGAAGTGGTACCTCTGCCCATTGAACAACATTAAAACATTTTCGTGGTTAAACTAACCTCACAGTTAGTCTAGGAATAGACGGATTTTGGGCAAACAAAATTGTAGAAGAGTATTTGTCATAATAATGTGTATGTATACTGTAGCACAGGCAAATTAATGAATATTGTTGTTTGAAATGCAGACTAAAACCAAGAATCTCAATGGATCAATGGAGCCAACAGGTGTAGAGAGTCAACTGAATGATAGCACACAGAAACAAACAAGAAAAGAAAAGAAAAGAAAACAAACATATATGTATAATGATATAATGTCATTCCTTTGATTTGCTTTGATTTAAAGTTCACTCTCTAGCATTGGACAGCTAACATTAAAACAATAGTTAATACCATCATTGGTTCATTTAACCACAACTTAAGCCTTATGGACAGAAAAGTAAACTAATCATGAAATCGAGTGATCAGAACACTTCCACTTCCAGTCCGTACAACACTCCAGCATACTTCTCCGCAGCTCCATCCTTCACAAAGTAGACGTCCCTCATCCTCTGGAATGCTTGCCACGTCAGGAGGCTGTCGGAGCCAGCCTGATGGCAGTTCCCAACCGCCCGGTCCACCTGGAGCGTTTGGGCCACACGCTCGAGTCCTCCGTACAAGTTACAAAACTTGATCATATACTTGATGTCATAGACTCTGCTCCCGAAGAAGGCCCTTAACAAACAAAGAAACCCATCTAAGGAGTCGGGCAATCGTCTGCGTGTGAGAATCTTCAAGAGATAACCAAAATCATAGGAACTATGGAAGGTAACCCATGTGACTGCATAGTTGCCAACGAGACCAGACCACATCATAAAACGCGCAAACAGAGCCGAATCGACCCCAAACCACCGGTTCCTCTCGAAATCAATCCCTTGCTGCTTTAGCATGTCAATAGAATCTTGGGCACACAAGTCACGGGTCACGTCGAAATCCCGGAAATTGAACTCCCAAATAAAGCAACATTCTCCACCGAGGTCGGGCAGGTTTCCGTGAGCGTCGGCGAGAGTCAAGCCGACCTGGATGATGTTGAGTGCGTCCACATTGGCTTTCATAACTTGGTATTGGTCGGACGGTTGAAGTTGAGGTTTTCGTAGTGGCCGACAAGGATCAACGGGTGGCTGATAAACGAAACCGGGGAACTCTGTGTCCATGGAGATGTACGAGTATCGGGGGAGCAGAGCCCGAATGAGGTGGAATTCGGAGTGAAGATTGTGCCCCCAAACCTGCCGAATGAGAACCGGTTTGGGTTTGTGATTAGGGCACCTTTCTTTATCTTTGCTAACCATATTTTTTTTTTTTAAATCTTTGCTAACCCTATTTTGGTTGAAAAGATGCGAGTAAGCGCAAAGGTCTGGAGAGAGAACACTGCGTTTGCGACAGAGAGAGAAAGAGAAGAGGAGAGCAGAGAGTAGAGGAGAGGATAGGATAGGAGAGGGACACACAGGGCGGTTCTGCAGTTTGAGAGAGCAGAGAATAGATCAGTTTCAGGTATCTTTATGTAGATATTAGCCGTTGGGTTAGCGAAGGAGAGACTATCTTGATTGGAAGCCAAGACACCCTTCCTTCTATGTATAAATGTATACGCGTTGGCAGCGGGAACTGCCCTGAAGTTTTTTTTGTGTTTTTTTTTTTTGAAGGAATTAATTATGAGATTTAATAAATTTCAAATAACTGTCAGACATATTAAATTTGATTTGGCATTGATAATATTTTATTCTCAATCTTAATTAATTATAAGTTCATGTTTATTTATACTGAAACATTTGAGTTATTAAAGGGTGTAACTCTAATTGGGGGATTAATATTCTCCATAACTTGGTGAGAAGCATTTATGGTCAATGATACTTATAGATTGACAATATAGAATTTGTACCTACATATCTCTTGACAGGTTTTTAGTATTTAATCATAGAATTATTTGGTCAGAGTGTGTCAACATATCTAATTAATATATTGAAAATGATCATTAGAGAAAACCAATGAGAGTCAAGAAATAAAAATGTTATTAAATTGATTGGATAATTGAGATGTCAATTTAATTATGATATGGTATAAAGGATTAAAGTATAGATATCAATGTTGTATGAGCTAATTATATTAGTAATGTGATAATATCTGTAAAAACAACATTTAATAGTGGAGTGTAATTCCAATCTTTTAGTGGAGTAGATTTAGAATTTATAGTTAGTTCGATTAATTTAAGGCATAATTATGAGAGTCACTATTTTATGAGCCCAAAGATCTCGAGCTAACTCATAAATTCGGCTGTACTGCTACAAATCTAGTTGATGGAAGAGAAATAGTAGTTGGACTTCACAAGTCCAAAATTGTACAAACCTAGTCCAATAATTGGACATAGGCATGTGGCACGATGCCGTGAGCACAGTACCAAGCGTGTAGTGCAATCCCATTAAATGGGATTTGCAATTTAGTTATAAGATGGATTATTTGAATTTTAGAAATTCTAATTTATTGTAATAATTAATTTGGAATAAAATTCAAATAGATAGTCTATTAATAAAAATTGTATGTATTATTTTGTGTTAGCCAATTTGATTTGGCTACTGTCAAGATAATGGAAATAAATACCTTTTATTTAATTTCTTGATTTGAATTAAGAAATCTGGATAAATAAATGATAGATATTTATTTGAATTAATTTCTAATTATCTTAGGAATTAAATAATATTGGAAAGTATTTTGAAATTTTAAAATACACCTTTATAGGGTGTTGCACATTTTTTTTTTTTTTTTTTTTGCGTCTATGGCAAAAAAATGTGTAGAGCAATCTTACTAATAAAGAATTACTTTGGTACATCGAATTTGAACAAATATTTTTCTATTAGAAAATTAATTTTAAAAAGAACGATATCCAGGAATTTTTTGTATAGAGAAAAAGTTATATAAAATTTAAAAGTGAGAATTTTTCTCTGCAAAAATATCCAAAAAAATAAGAGCGTACATTTTTTCTTGGGAGTTTTGAGTGATCATAATTCTTTAGACAAAAAGGAAAATCATGCATATCAATTAAAAGCTAAGTGATAAGAAATTCTTCTTATTATTGTATTAGTTTTTAATTTCTTATTTAAGATTCTAGTATTTTCTTTTATAGTGTATAAGTTAACTATGCATTGAGTACGGTATAGAAATGAGTCATAATCCAGGAGACTTTGGAGTGGGATAATTTGTATTGAGTACGGTATAGAAATGAGTCATAATCCAGGAGACTTTGGAGTGGGATAATTTGTATCGTTCTTCTATCAATGTTAATAACGATCTATCAGAGTTTAGATTTTTTTCCTTTTAATTTTATGAGTACAATCTTATTATTTTCACTGCATTATGTGTGATATTAAGTTTCTAGGTTTTTTTTTTTTTTTGAAATATATGGCTATTACCTCACATGCTATAATAATAACCAATAAGTGGTACTAGAGCCAACTCGTATAAATTATTTCGAAAAGTATGAAATCTTGATTAGGATCTTTTTTTCATGTATGTATTATGTATGTGTTAGATGGGTAGCACTTAGGTCCTATGTGTTTTTTCATATTTATATGTATGGATGGATATTTATTATTTAAAGCATATTAAAGGTTTATTCTAATCCATGGTAGAGTTTTCTCTATAATTTTTGTTGGTGGATGTAACAAAAGGGAGTGGTCAATTTTCACCATGTTTCTCTTTTTGATTTTGATTTTTATATTATTTAAATTTTTAGAAAAATTGTAAATATCCCTTCTAAAGATATTGAAGTAAGTAAGAAACTTAAAGTGTCATCCACTCTTATTATAATTTTTTGTTCGTGGATGTAACAAAATGGGGTAGTCAATTTTCACCACGTTTCTCCTTTTGATTTTGATTTTTATATTCTTTAATTTTTTAAGAAAAATTGTATATCTCCCATCTAAAGATATAGGACTTTCTGTAAATTTGGAGGACCATCATGAGTAGGAGAAGATGACAGCATGAGATGGCATGTGACAGGACGAAAACAATGCTGAAAGAAATTATGGACGGCTGCTAGAAATTTCTAGCAATATACATACTAGTATGTGGTCCAACAGGCCAGCACCTAAGATGCTAACTCTCTAGCCCATCATGCTAGCCATTGGGTCAGCTGAAGTCAAGCCTAGAAGCAAATTTGGGACTTGAATAATAATTACGGCAGCAAGCTTTTAGTTGTGTAAGCACTTAGCAATACTAGGCACTTTGAGATATTCAACGGGCCAGTGGCCTACTAGGGACCACTGGGTCGAGGCCTAGTGAGTTACAACCGAGCAGAAGGCCATCGACCCATACCCAATTAAAATAATAATAATAAAAAAATTAATATTAAAAATAAAAGCAATTTTTTAAAAAATTTGTAGCTTTTTATTTTTAGACAATTTTAATTTTGGGCCATCTTAGAGGTAATTTTGGAGGTGCTTCATAAGGAAAAAAAGAAAAAGACAAGACTAATTGCATTTGTAATAGTTTAGGACCTATCCTATTTTTTCTTTAGGAAAACCACAGATTGGGAGTGTCTATAATTTTTAATTATTTGCTTTAACTGATTGATAACATATCATAGAGATAAATAGTGTCACTCTATATATCATAATACATGTTTTAACAATTGTGTTTTATATATCGTATAGTAATTACATGTTCTAATATAAGATTTTCACCTAGAAATTATTAAGGAGCATGTAATATACAATATAGTAATTAAAACTAGAAAATTGTTAAAATTAATTTAAAACTATTTTCAAAATATTAAGTGGGAGAAGGAAAATTCGGGATAATTTTTCCTGTAGGCTTTATTGATGGTTTGTATATAAATGTAGTATATACCTTGTCTTCATGATACGGTGATGCTCTCTTCGTAGGGTATATGCTTTGGTTATTTATTTGATTAAACCCCCTTTTTAAGGATAATATTGAAGTATTTTTCTCTAAAGATGATCATCTCTACGGTGGCTTCTTAAAAGGAAGATATGTAGACTAAATCGATGGTTTTATACTTAATTAAATTTGTTATTAACTTTCCTTACAAAGCTCTGTTAACAAATCTAGGCCCAAAAGGAAAATATTAGTTATTTTCAAGGTTAAACTTGATAGGAAATAATTCAGTAATAAGTTGAATATAGTAAACGTAAGCATGACTTTCCCTATGGATAACTTGCTCAAGTAGTATTATATTATTGTTACAATAAATGATATGCTTTTATGGTTTTTTTGCATAAATAACTATTTATATTATGTTATTGTGAATTGTTTTCAATCTCTTATGCACGAATATTTTATTATTTCAGAAAATATCTTTCCTTAGTCTACTTGCAATTATCTTGAACCATAACAAACTTACTAAAGACAACTTTATAGATTGGAAACGCAATCTATGTATTGTTTTCGATGTAAAAGATTACAAATATATCCTTACTTAGCCATGTCCAGATGCACCACCTGCTGATGCTCATGAAAATCAAAAAAGGTCGTATGAGAAATGGCAAAAAGCCAATAAAATGACCAAATGCTATATACTAGCCTCGATTTCTAGTGTTCTCCAGAACAAACATCAAGGAATGACCACTACTACTGAGATCATGACTAGCTTAGAATAGATGTTTAGGCAAAACACTAGATCCGATAGGTAAGCAGCATTAAGAAGCGTCATCAACACTAAAATGGGCAAGGGTGTAAGAGTTCGTGATCATGTCCTAAAAATGATGAATCATTTTGATGAGGCAGAAATTCAGGGAGCCCAAATCGATGATGACTCCAAAATCAATATGGTACTAGAATCTTTGCCAGATACATTTAAGAACTTCAAGGTCAGGTACAACATGGACAAGATCAAGTTGACTATGACTCAGTTAATGAATGAACTACACTTAATGAAAAAGATTTATCTTTCAGAAAATTCTCAAGAAAGCCTTAATTTTGCTGAGGCCTCTTCTTTAAAGCCCAAACCGAAAAGGAAGGGCAAGAACAAAGCTGGGAAAAAGAAATCCTCTACCAAGAAAGATGGTAAGCCTAAGGAAAAATGCTTCAAGTGTGAGGAGAAAGGTCAAAAAAGAAAGAATGCCTTGAGATCAGGTATAGGTAATCTTTCTATGACTGAGGCTTATTTAGTTTAGAATTCTACAGATACTTGGATAGTAGATTCTGGAGCAACTAACCAAATTTATAATTCACTTTTTTGGTTTTAGGAAACCCATAAACTAAATGAAGGCAGCGTGAATTTGAAGTTGGGAACAAGCTAATTCGATCAATATCTAGAATAGGATATCTTTTTTAATCTTTTGATAATAATAGGACTTTTGTTTTAAATAATTGTCTTTATGTTCCAGACGTTAAGAGGAATCTTATTTCAGTTGCTTATTTATTTGAGCATAGTTATATTTTAAATTTTGGATCCTCAGTTTCAATTTCCAAGTCTAATAAAAGTTTATGTTCTGGCTCATTGAGAGACAATTTATATCATTTAAGTCCTAAGATCTATTCTATGTACGATACAATAGTTAATGATGATGAGCATGTATCAAAGAAGAGAAAAATATCTCTCAACCAATCTTACCTCTAGCATTTACATTTGGTTCATACCAACCAAAATAGGATATAAAGAATGATCAAAAATGGGCTCTTGGGCTCATTAGAATTTAAATTATTACAAATTTTTGAATCTTGTATAGAGAAAAGATAACCAAGAGACCGTTTACGGCCAAAGGAGAATGTGCCATTGTACCTCTACAATTGGTATATATAGATGTAAGTGGACCATGAATGTATAAGCAAGAGCCTATGAGTATTTCATCACATTTACGGATGATTTGGCTATGATTATCTAATGTTTTATAAATCCGAAGCCTTTGAGAAATCCAAAGAGTTTCAAATAAAGATAGAAAAGTAATCAGATATAGACATTAAGAAACTTTGATATGATCGAGGTGGTGAATATCTCTCTGAAGAATTCAAGGATTACTTAGTTGAGAATGGGATAATATCCCAACTCACAATATCTGGCACTTCTCAACAAAATGATTTTGCTGAGAGAAGAAATAGAACTTTTTTAGAAATGGTACGATCAATGCTCAGCTATTCATCATTATCAGTTTCTTTCTGGGGATTTGCACTAGAGGCTGTAATGTACCTTCTGAACTTAATACAATTAAAGTCAGTGCCTAAAACTCCTAAGGAATTATGGTCAGATCGTAAACCTAGTTTGGGACATGTCCATATTTAAGGTTTACTAGCACATATGTTGAAACCAAAGGTAGATAAGATGGAATCTTATTCAGAAGTTTGCATGCTTATGGGATACCCAAATGGAAAGAATGGTTGACTATTCTATAATCCTCAAGAGAAGAAAGTTTTTATGAGTACTCACGCAACTTTCTTAGAGGAAGACTATATGAATAATTTTAAGAGCAAAAGTAAAATAATTCTAGAAGAATTATCAGATGATCAGGTTAATATTTTGCCTTCTATACTTGTAGAAACACAAGAAGAATAACATGAACTGGAAGATCAAAGGACAATCCTTGAAGAGCAACAACTTACAGAACCTCATCATAGTGGAAGAGTAACTAGATTACTAGCTAGATAAATATTAGTAGGAGAAACCTATACGATAATCTCCAATGAATATATGCAGGATCCCACTAGCTATGACGAAGCTCTAAAAGATATAGATGCTCAAAAATGGCAAATTGCTATGAACCTAGAAATAGAATCTATATATTCCAATAAAGTCTAAGAATTTGTAGAGATGCCAAATAGGGTAAAACCTATAGGTTGCAAATAGATCTACAAGAGAAAGAGAGGAATAGATAGAAAGGTAGAAACCTTTAAAGCTAGACTTGTAGCCAAAAGGTATACTTAAAAAGTAGGAATTGACTATGAGGAAACCTTTTCACCGGTTGCAATACTTAAATCCGTCAGGATTCTTCTCTCTATCGCTACAACACTAGATTACAAAATTTGACAAATAGATGTCAAGATTACTTTTCTTAATGGGCATTTTGAAAAAAACATCTACATGCAATAACCAGATGGGTTCATAACTAAAGGCCAAGAACACATAGTTTGCAAGTTGCAAAGTTCTATTTATGGATTAAAGCAGCCATCTCAGTCATGGAACATCAAGTTTGATCAAGCAATTAAGTCATTTGGATTCATACGGAACATTGATGAACTTTGTGTTTACAAGAAAATTCAAAGAAAAGTTGTGGCTTTTCTAATTCTTTATATAGACGATATATTACTCATAGGAAATGATGTTGGGGGTGTTTTCTATAATAAAAATTTAGTTAGCAAAATAGTTTGATATGAAAGACCTAAGAGGGCAATTTATATTCTTAGAATCAAATTACTTTGAGATTAGAAGAATAAAACTATTGTCCTATCTCAAGCTGCTTACATTAATAAAATCTTAACAAGATTTAATATGCAAAATTCTAAGAAAGGTTATATGCCTTTCAGACATAGAATAACTTTTTCAAAGGAATAATGTCTGAAGACACTTGAAGAAAAAGAACTTATGAGTAGAATTCCTTATGAGAAAGCTGTAGGAAGTCTCATGTATGTAATGTTATGTATTAGACCATATATATATATATATATATATATATATATATATATTTTGCAGTTAGAATGGTTAATAGATATCAGTCCAACCAAGGCCCTAGACACTGGACAACAGTCAAATATATAATTAAGTATCTAAGAAGAACTAATGATTATATACTTGTCTACTCTAGTGAATATCTCATCCCAATAAGTTGTACTGATTCCAACTTTATGTCGGATAAGGATTCAAAAAAGTCCACTTCTGAATATATGTTTATACTAGGAGGTGGAGCCATCAGTTAGAGGAGTGTGAAACAAAGTTGTGTCCCAGACTCTACCATTGAAGCTGAATATGTGACTACATTTGAAGCAACAAAGGACGTTGTATGGCTTAAAAAATTTCTACAAGATCTTGAGGTGGTGTCTACTGCAACTACACCAATGAAATTATGTTGTGACAACATTGGGGCAATAGCACAGTCAAAGAAACTGGGGAACTACAAGATACAAAAATACATAGAACAAAAGTATCACATCATAAAGGACATAGTGCAGAGAGGAGATAGCTTTTGTAGATAACATAGCAGGTCCATTTACTAAGGTCTTAGTTGGGAAACCTTTTAACTTGCATTTAGAGTCCATGGGCATGAGAATAATGCCTGAATTGCTTTGAAAACTAGTGGGAGATTGTTAAAAATGTACGCCCTTCGAAACATATTCCATCATATAATAAATATTTTCTAGAATTAATAAAATTTGTTAGATATTTTAATTATATCTTTTGCATATATGTGATTGAATAAAAATCCATTTAATTACATAATATATATCTTTGTGATTATGAGGTGGATTCACATAAGACATTGATGCAAGTTATTTTGTAATTAAATAAAATTATTCGCAATTAACAAAATAAAGTTGGACTCTTTATTTTAATTGTTGTAAATTCATTGAGTAATTTGTCTTAATTACGTATGAATTTACTAATGTGGTTAGATTATATTGAACGGATTAATTATGAGATTTAATAGATCTTAAATAACTGTCAGACATATTAAATCTCATTTGGCATTAATAATATTTTATTCTCAGTTCTGAATTAATTATAAGTTCATGTTTGTTTATACTACAAAATTTGAGTTACTAAGGGGTGCAACTCTAATTGAGGGGTTAATATTCTCAGTAACTTACCGGAAGGTGTTTATGGACAATTTTACTTATAGATTGACAATATGAAATTTGTACATACATATCTTTTCACGAGTTTTTGATACTTGATCATAGAATTCTTTTACTAGAGTATGTCAACATATCTAATTAATATGTTGAAAATGATTATTAGAGAAATCCAGTTTGAGTCAAGAAATAAAAATATAATTAAATTGATTGGATAATTGAGATTTCAATTTAATTATGATATGGTACAAAGGACTAAAGTATTGATATCAATATGGCGTGGACTAATTATTACTAGTATGACAATATCTATAAAAATATATTTAATAGTGGAATATAATTCTAATATTTTAGTGGAGTATATTTGGAATTTACAATTGGGCCGATTAATTTAAGGCACAATTGTGGGAACTACTATTTTGTGAGCTCAAAGATCACCGGGCTAGCCCATAAATTTGGTTGTATCTTTACAAGTCTAATTAAGGGAAGAAAAATAGTAGTTTGGCCTCACAAGTCTAAGACTGCACAAGCTTAGCCCAATAATTAGGCATAGGCATGTGACACTCTACTGTGAGGCACAATGCCAGGCATGTAGTGTAATTTTATTAAATGGGATTTGCAATTTAATTACAAGATGGATTATTTGAATTTTAGAAATTCTAAATTATTGTAATAATTAATTTAGAATAAAATTCAAATAGATAGTTTATTAGTAAAAATCTGTACATATTATTTTGTGTTAGTTAATTTGATTTAACAACTTTCAAGATAATGGAAATAAATATCTTTTATTTAATTTCTTGATTTGAATTGAGAAATCTGGATGAATAAAAGATAGACATTTATTTGAATTAATTTCTAATTATCTTAGGAATTAAATAATACTAGAAAGTATTTTGAAATTTGAAAATACACCTTTGTAAGTTGTTACATATTTTTTATAGAGAATCTCTTTGACAAAAAAAAAAAAATATAGAACAATCCTACTAATAAGGAATTGCTTTGGTACATCGAATCTGGTCTAATATTTTTTATTAGAAAATTAACTTTAAAAAGAAAGATGTCCATGAATTTTTTTTGCACAGAGAAAAAGTTACGTATTGAAAATTTGAAATTTCTTGTTTAATCTCTTCCCTCCTGAAATGCTTCCTACAAAACAACCATTATAACCTAAATCTATCTAATAAACCTCTCACACCTACATGTTTCCTTCCACTTCTCCTAGAGCTATCAAATGGGATAGGCCAACTATTAGGTATGACAGCATGACATGAAAAAATGTATGTTGAGCACGACATGACATGACACGAGGTGTTGGGCTATACCGGGTTCATAGTTTTAACCACCATAGGCCAACAAAGTATGCCATGACATTTGGCATGGCATGACACAACACGACTCATAAAGTATAAAAAGGACGATACTAGATACTTAAACAAATATTTTATTTTTGTTAAAATATTAAATAATTACTCTTAAAATTAAATAACATGATGATAAATTATACTGATAATTATTAATAAAAAGGAATAATGGATAAATAAAAATTAGTGATAAATCTCATACTTAATTGGTATTAATAGATTTATTCTTTTGTAAGAATATTTATGAGTTGACAATTAAATGGTTGATAATTAGTTTTGATTTGGGCTTATTATGCTGGAATGAAATTGGCTTAACACATGCACAAGCATGGCACGAGAAGTGTAATGCCTATGTGCCATGTCAAGCCTAAAGTATTGAAGTTTGGGTCAACATAAGTACACCATGATGTTTTAATAGGTCATGCTGAGCACAACACAAAATATGAGTGAATTTATCTAGCATGGTCCATTTGACGTCTCTTCTCCCTCCTACTAGACAAGCGTACACAATCTAAATGCTAACAAACAAATCAAAAGTTCTGATATGTTGGAAACTCACAAATACAATAATTAGACACTTTGAGAAACACCAAAAAATTTGGTTTGATGTGATAAAATCTACAAAAAGTATTACACACAAAATTGCTAAGCCAATTGAAATAGGCTTCTTTCAAAATTTAAGGCTTAAAGTACCAAAAATTCAAAAACCTCCGATGAGCCAAATTTTTTGAAAAATCCTAGATTGATTTAGAAAATATCACTTTTTATAAAGTTTTTCCAAAAATATCATTTTTAATAAATATTTTAAAAAATATAATTTTTTTTTCAAAATTGTTATTGTTCGGTGGTACTTAAGGTAACTAGTTGGGTTACTTAGGGTAGCCAATCAAGTTACTAGAGACAACCGGGCAAATTACCTCAAATAACTTGATTGGTTACTTCAATTATCTCATCAATTAATAAAAAGTGGTATTTTTCTAAATATGTTTAAAAGTGGTATTTTACTAATTAAAATTTGGGAATTTCCCAAACAATTTCAAAATTCAGGATTTTTCAATTTTTTGAAAAGTACCGTTACAAAACAAATTTCCTCAATTGAATTTATTCCATCCGTAGTGAAAAAAACCAAGAAGCTCAAACGATTACATAAAAATTACATGCACAGAACATTTTCCCTTCGAATACGTCTGAAACCCTTATAATAAACAATTAAATACAAGACATAAGTAATATAGAAAAGGACCAAAAGTCCACAGTAACCATGTCATAATAGAAGTCCACCTTCATTTAAAAAAGAACAAAAAAACAAACAAACCAGTTGTTTGGTTGGCCCATTTGGGTTTGTTAAAAAAGAATACATTTTACACAAATAATTTCACAAAGGGATAAATTACTCTAGCAAGAGGTCAATTTCCCCATATAAAAAGGGAGTTGGCGCAAATAAAAGTGAAAATGGGCCTCATGGGTTAAGGCCACGGTGCTCCTTAGGAGAGAGAGGTTTTTTTTTTTTTTTATTTTTTTTTTAAATAAACTAGGCGCGACCTGTAGAGGGTGTTTAAGATGAATCGAGTCAGTTGAGCGGCCAGAGGTAGGGTTTTAGGCGGAAACCAAACCAAAGCAAATGACTTGGTTGAGCTCAGAGCAGGTCCTCAAGGACAACGACACCCGTGACCCTTCCACCATTGAAGCTCTCACTCTCAACCACCGAGCTCTCTCCGACGTCTCCTGCTTGACGGACTTCAAGTGCTTGGGGAGGCTCGATCTTAGAGTCAACAATCTCACTTCTCTTGAGGTCTTTCCTTTTTCCATTTTCCATTTTTTTTTTATTATAATACATATATATATATATATATATATATATATGAAGTGGGATGGTCTCTGTTCAATGCCAGGGATTGAAGTTGTGCACAAATTTGAAGTGGTTGTCGGTTGCAGAGAACAAATTGGAGAGCTTGAAAGGAATTGAAGCACTTACTAAGCTCACTGTATGTATATACCATTTTTGGGGGTTAAATATTGACCCATTTCATGCTAAATTTTTTGAATTCAAAATCAAGGTGTCCTAATGCTACTTTAGGTCTTTGTTTCTCAATGGATTCTGTTCTTATATCATTAACTCATATGCTTTGTATTGTTTGGTAATGGTGGATTGCCTCTTAAGGTGTTTAGTTAAGTTACCACAGTCTGTTAGAACTGGTTTGACTTATTCTACTTGACCACTTTTTTTCTCGGTGTTACTCCTGTTTCTGTAATTTTCTTTTAATTCTTGAAATATTTATAATTACTGTTGTTATTTTCTGAATTATGACTTGAAAATTGTGTTGGTCTGTGCTTTTGTTCTTGTGCTAAGTGCTCATCTGCAGAAACCAACATGAACATCTCATAAGTTTTATTTTTGTAGAAATTTAAACATGCGATATCCTTTCTTATAGCTTACCGGCTACAAATGTGTGGGACATATTTCAATGGCATGGCCACTTACTATAGTGGTATAGTTTACATAATATTTATCTGCTTCCTTGTTGATAGATTTCTGATTTTGTTCGGTTGCAGCTAAATTGTACTTTCTTATTTCAAGTGAATTCAATTAACGTGTCATTTCTTCTCTTTTTTTAAATCAATTTGTTTCCTTTTAAAATTGTTTTTGTATAAAAGGCTTTTAACTGTAATATCGTGGAACTTATAGCAAAGATATAATATATAATTTATTGTAGTCTTTAGAAGAGAAAATTGAACTCAAATATTGTTTTGTTTTTATTAATATCTCTCAGCAGTCATAATCCTTGTTCAAGAAAACAATAGAGTTGATTAATTGATTTGGGTTTGAAGATTCACTTGGTTACCTTTATGTAAATCAGGTATTAAATGCGGGCAAGAACAAGATCAAGTCTATGGATAATGTTAGGTCTATTACGAGCTTATGTGCAATAATTTTGAATGGTGACCTTTGAGATGCATATAACTTCGCCATTTTCAAGGTTTATTTTTTTGCCTTTTATCTTTTAGCCTCATTTCCCGCTAATAATTTCTTTACCCTTCTCTGCTTGCAGATAATGAGATTAACTCAATTTGCAAGCTTGATCAAATGAAAGACTTGAACACTCTTGGTATGAATTTAAGGCCACCTTGTCTGGTGATTACATTCTTCTTAAATACCAATAGTTTGTATTGTAGTCTAGATAGGTAGCTTGAGCACAATCTGTTGGAACTTGGAATTCATTCTAGTTGTTTATTTGTTTTGCTTTGTTTGTTTGTTTTTATTTTTGTTTGATTTATTTATTTATTTATATTTTTAAAGTTCCTATTCTTTAGTTTGAGTAAATAAAGGTTGGTTGTGGCTGAGAAGATAGAACATGCGATGTGTTCATACTCTTGAAGGGAGAATACTTTTAGACAGAAAATCAGTCAATAATTACCGAGGAACTTTGATCCCCAGAATATGCAGTACCTCAGTTTATCTAAGGAAGTCTTCTTTTACTTTAGGCTCAATAAGCCAAGGCATGTAAATGTTTCTAGGAGTGTAAAATGAGCTAATTTCACCCAACCAACATATGGGCTCAAGGGGGCCATGATATCACAAGGTCCAATCCATTGAATAGGTGGGTTGGCTCAAGTCCAAACCCATTTAGTAATAACCTGGCCAAAGTCAGGCCACAGTCAAAATAAATGTTGGGGGTCAAATGTTGCTAGACTGCCTCTCTCTCTCTCTCTCTCTCTCTCTCTCTCTCTCTCTCTCTCTCTCCTGTCCTCAGCGGTTTTGTCAGTTATAGGCCTCCCCTGCCCCAGTTTTTTGTTCTTCCGTGTAAATCAGACAGTTCATTCGGTCTTTGAAATGGCATGTCAGTTCATTCTAGTTCATGATTATAATTGTTAACATCTTTTGATTTTGGGATTCTCCTGTAGTTCTTTCTAGGAACCCAATTGGTGAAATTGGTGATTCTCTGGTAAAAGTAGCATCTATTACAAAGGTAAGCGGCTTTGCCTATTGAGGTGTTCCTACCAGCAGTTTTGCTTGATATTTGATAAATGCTAAAGCCTTGGACTTTTTCTCGTTTCCAGCTTTCTCTTTCTTATTGCCAGCTTAAGAATATAAATGCTTCACTGAAGTCCTGTGTTGAATTGAAAGAGCTGAGACTGGCTCACAATGATATCAAGGTATATTTTCTATTGGATTTTTTGTTTTTTGAAACCTTTTTTTTCCTTAAATTTTCCTCTCAGAATTATTTCATTCAAGTACTTCCTATCACTTCTTTAGAATTTACCTTTCATTTCATATCTTACTTTTTTTTTTTTTTTGCTGGAGTTTTGCTTTGTTGATTGAGTCCCTAACTTTGTTCTTCATCTGTGTGCCCCGTTCAGAGTCTTCCAGCTGAGTTGGCTTATAATAAGGATCTACAGAATTTGGATTTGGGGTATAATGTTATCACAACTTGGTCAGATCTAAAGGTTGACATTTGGAGCTGGAACTCTTTCTTGATTTCTTTTTTCCTTTTATGTAATCTTACTCAAGAATAACTTTCCATGCTAAAAATGGCAGGTCCTTAGTTCATTGGTTAGTCTGAGAAATCTGAATTTGCAAGGGAACCCTATTGCTGAAAATGAGAAATCGGTGAAAAAGGTAATGCTCATCATCTTTTTTGTACTACGGTCTCTGTTTTAAGCTTTTGCAGTCTTAACTTGATTCTTACAAAAATAGTTCTATTGTAGATCAAAAAAACATTGCCAAAGTTGCACGTATTCAATGCGAAACCAATAAACAAATACACAAAGAATGAGATGGGTGACAACACTGACCAGGGTTCTTCACTTATTGCTGACAAAAATCCAGAAACTCAAACAGAAGAGGTGAGAGATCACGTCAGCAGAAATAACTTAAAAGAACCTGTTAGGGCTAGTCCTGGTAGTTTAAATGAGTGGGATAAGAAGAAGAAATTGAAGGGGACAAAAGAGGGAACAAGGGACAATGTCTTTGAAATTCTTTCCCACAAGGATGAGAAGGGAAATCTACTCAAGGAAAAGAAATCCAAACATTACATGCCAGGTCAAAGTAAAACTGGAAACCTTGAGAACGATCCTAACTTGGAAAAGCAATCAATGCAGAAAAGCAAAGTAAAGAATGACGAGCCACAAAAGAGAAAAGTTTTATTCCAAGAAGATGATGATGCCACTGTCAAAAATAAACATCAAAAGAAAGCAAAGGTGAAACGAGGCGAACTAGATGTTATTGATGATGCAGAAGCTTCATTTGTAGAGCTGTTCACTGCTGATGGTACAGAAGACCCTGAGAACAGAAGGGAAAAGAGTGTTAATGATAATGCTGGTCGAGGCATGAAGTCGGCTGGTGGCACAGTAACCTTCCCTGGTAAGAAGAAGAAAGCTAAAGCCCAGAGTAGAGGTTCCATTTTAGATTTCTCATCCGCGGTTGAAGTTGGGATGGGTGGGGCATCAACATGGGGTGATGAGTAATGAACTTCTTTCATGCGAATGAAGTTCAAAAATGCTTGTAGCCCGGATAAATTTTTGGCTGAGTTTTTTTTTTTTTTGTTATTTTTTTTTCCAGATCAACTTGAGACCATGACGTGTTTTTGGAAAGTAGGGATCCTCTCTTTTGGGGTAGCCATCAAAGGTTACAGATAAGATTATAGTTGACTTTGATCGTATGACTTGAGAAAAAAATCAGTGTTGAATTGTTGTTGATGTTGATGTTGATGTTGATCAATGTTGAATGAAGTTCAAAAATGCTTGTAGCCCGGATAAGTTTTTGGCTGAGTGTTTTTTTTTTTCCAGATCAACTTGAGACCATGACGTGTTTTTGGAAAGTAGGATAGTGGGATCCTCTCTTTTGGGGTAGCCATCAAAGGTTACAGACAAGATTATAGTTGACTTTGATCGTGTGACTTGAGAAAAAAAATCAGTGTTGAATTGTTTTTGATGTTGATGTTGATCAATAGGTGATGAGGCAAATGGTTTGGAGTTTGGTCCTTGGATATAGCTTGATAAGTTTTGGTAGTTGGCATGTTAATGCTAATGTCCCAAAGTTGAAATGGCGCTCACTTATACGTAAATTTGGCACGCGGGGAAGATCTTTGCTATCTATCATGTATTAATGACTGGAAACTTTTTTGGTGGTGCACGTGGACTTTTCTAATTTTCTTTTCGTTTCTTTTCTTTTGTTATTCATTTTTGAGGGGGGACCTGCATAAAGTCATTCAGTTGACTATAGTAAATTAATGAACCAAAAATTTTAAAAACAGTTCCATTAAATGGATGTACTAATCATTATGGAGGGGCTTGTCAACTTTGGCAAATCGCCACTTTGACTTTTTTAAGTATCAAAACAATCATTTAGACAATGGTGTTCTTCCAAGAGAAAAACGATGTTTTGTTTATCAGTTTCGTTTACCATATTATAAAAGAAGATGGAAATAACTCTTATAAGTTAGTACTGCATTTATCTTTAGAAGTCCATCAGGCTGTACTGAAGAAATTGAACAGCTTAATTAAGTTGATTGTTATAACTCATAATCACGTAACACTATGACTTCTACTGTCTTTTACTTTCTCTACCCGTGAAATTCATTTCTTATTCTCTCTCTCTCTCCCTCTCTTCATCCTTCACTTTCTTCTCTGTTCTCATCTGGTTCTACATGATTAAACAGCTTTTGAAATTTATGAAAGGCAAAAAGATGGCAAAATTTTAATTATTGAGTGAACAATTAGCAAGTGGAAAAAAACAAAAACAGAAACAATGTCAAAATTTGTTGCGTGCTTTATTTGATGTAACATATGCAAAATTTGGCAGTAAATAGTATTCCCATATACGCGTTTTGTCTCTCTGAGAACGGTGTCTGTGTGGAAACTGTAGTCTCACTTTTAGAGTGATTTTTCAGTCGTCTTGTTGAAGACGTAGTGTGGTTTGCAGTGTTTTGTTCTCGGTTTTTATCTTCGTTTGGTCTTGTTTTCTTTCTGTTTTTCTGCTATGGATCTGGAGGAGAATTATCGTCTCTGTGATAACTTGAATCTAGATGAAGAGGATGGTCTTATTGTGAGGATGGAGTGATCATTATATGAATCTGGTAAAGAGCATATGGATCTCTGCTTGGTAGGAAAAATTTTAGGCAATCGGGTGGCTAATAAGGATGGATTATATGGGGCGATGAAGGCTACGTGGAGTATACCTAGGGATTATACGTAACAGTTGGTAGCACAGCCTTACCTTGTAGAGGAAATATATGAAATATCAAGAACGTTGTCTGTACAATTATTTTGCCCACTGAGCCCAAGTGGGTTGGGTGGCACTGAGTAAATAGGGATTGTGTAGTAGGCAGAGACGTTTAACTCCCAAAGCGCGTGATTTACGGTTTTTTTTTTCTTTTTTATTTTCAATAAGTGGAGTACTTTCTTTTTTTTTTTTTTTTTTTAATAAAAAAAATAGAATGTTGTCCGTAGAATTTTATAAATTTTCCTGCTTGATTAAATATTCCATTTAGTTATAAGCTTATAGCATTCCTATTTTCTTCGCATGGAATGGTAACGTGTGGAAGTTTCATGGTAGTTTTTTTCCCCCTTAAATTACTTGGCCCTTAAATTAAAATAAAACTCTACCATGTGTCTCCGTTTTCATAGGTATGATTTAATAACCAATTAAAACTTCATCATTCTACAACTGAAAAAAAAAAGGTTTTTTTTTTTATAAATATTTTCGTAAGGGTGCCCAATTAATCAACGAACAAAACTCTTAAAACATACTTTAAGGAAAGTAAATCGGTACATTTTAGTAACTAAGAACTTATTTAGTATCCGATTTTATATATATGGACAGAATATATTTATGTAAACTTCACCACATTACATCTAACGGCTCTTTGGCCCTAAATTAACTCAAAATCAGTAAGTCTACAATAATATTTAACCTATGTGATTGTGATACCTCTCTCTTTTTATTATGACCAGCTAGGGGAAAAAAAAAAAAAAACTGAAATAGCATATTTAACGAAATATTTAGAAGTTGAATTAAAAATTAACGTTATGTATAAAAGCTTATAAAGTACCGCTTGGACTTAACATTTAACGTCACATAATCAATTAATTAATTAATTCTCCCTCTTAGTAATCCTATAAATAAGTAGTATTTCTTCCAGTGATTCCACCTTCTACATACTACGCAACTTTGTTTTGTGCATAGGCAAACATAACAAACCCTTAGATTACCATGGCAAGGTTTCAAACACACTCCATTCCCAAAATGGAGGTTTTCTGTCTGGCAACTCAGGCGACTGCGATCATGTTAATTTTACAGGGAGTTTTGGTAGTAACAACTAGTACTGCGGCACCTCCGCCGGTTAGCGGGTTTTTGCATGACTGTGAGGTTAAGATCGCAAGCTGCGGGGAGGAAATATTCCTCAACATAGTGAAGAACGCGACGGTGACAACTGCCTGTTGTCACCGGCTAGTGTTCATGGGAAAACCCTGCCACGACGGATTGGTTTCGCACCTGGTGTCCCTACCTTCCTTCAAGGGCAACAAGGCCCAGCTCTTGGCCGCTGCCCAACGCATTTGGGACTACTGTGCTTCCGTACCATATTAAGTTTATGTTTGCTTGCAATTAAGTTACATTTATCTTGAATGTATGAAAGTTAGTTGTCATTTACATTACGTGTGTGACTCAGAACTCAAAAGTATTTTGTGTGCGTATGTGCCTGATCCAGTGTCTAGAGCAGTGCTGCGCTTGCATATATGATAGAGATATGGTATTTGTGTAACTTAGAGTTTCGGTGAATTTGTAGTATAATTAACAACCGTCTTTGTCTTTTCTATTTTATAGAAAACCGAGTTAAGTTTATCTTATTTAAGTAAGATAGTTGCGTTTTGATTGCTTTTATTCAATTTATATTTTTGACTATTATCAATATTACATTTTTATTTTAAAATTTATTTAAATATATATATATATACTCTCACTAAGTCAAACAGTACACCAATTTTGACAAAAGTTTATTACTATAGTCTTTTAAAATTTAAACATATGTACTATTAAAAATATAAAAATTACTTACTAAAATAAGGAATACTAAAAAATTCTAATAATTCGATTAGACAAATACAAAAGCCTAGAAGTTTTTAATATTTATTAATTTAGTTGAAAATTTGATTTAAACTTTAAAATACATAATGTTAAATTTTAGAAGGTTAATAAACTCAGAGGCCTAAAAAGGAAGTAAATTTGCCAAAAACATTATATCTTAAGAAAAATTTGATGATAGCCAAGATAATTATATAAATGAAAATGCGAGTTATAGAATTTAATTTAACATTTTAGTGATTTACAAGATATATGGCTAAAGTTTATGAACAAAATTAAAATGTATTTCGGAAGTACTATGGCATGTGAAAAGATGTTGGTAGGTATCCCATCTATTGTACTAAAGTTTTGATAACAACACATGCATGTGAATGTGAAGTGTCATTATTTAATTGATGTATTAGAATTTATAACAAATAAACTTAATAAAAATCTAGTATTAAAAACTCACAAATGACTGCCTATCACTTTAGATCTCAAGCCCTTCTATAAAAAAAGGGTTAGTAATTTAGGGTTAGTAATTTAGGCTTTAGTTAAAGTAGATTGGAGGGTTAGCTCTGATACCATTTTTACAAACATTATACCATATAAAAAGAGAATCTGCAAAGCATGAAATTCTAACTAATTAAATCTTCAACCTTGGTATTCCTTTAAATAGGTGAGTGTAGAATTTAATGTGTATTCTAACTAATTAAATCTTCAACCTTGGTATTCCTTTAAATAGGTGAGTGTAGAATTTAATGTGTATAGCTCGCCAAGACATTATTCAATAGAAGCAAATAACTCTACACAAAAATACAATGGACAAGACACAAAGGAAGAATATCTTTTTTTTTTTTTTTAAATTAAAGTTATAAATACTCTTTATAATTATTATCATATATTATTACTACATGTTGATCATCACAAAATATATTATATAAAAAGAATAATTACAAAAAATTTATATGTTTTACAATTTAACCAATTGTGCATTTAATCTTTTAGGGAATCCTTTTAAATAGATGACTGTAGAATATAATATGTATAGCTCATCAAGACATGTGTAGTTAATTCTTACACAAAAATAAATAATTCAACTTAAATACATGACAGACAGGACACAGAAGAGGAATCTTTTAAAAGGTAATAGTAATGGTGATAATAATAATAATAAAACTATAGATATACTCTTTGTAATTATTACCACATATTATTACTTCATTTCATGTTGACCATATGGGCTTGTTTAGAGGCATCGGTCTGATTTATCGGTAAAACCACGTAAAGAATAATTTTAAATTTGCATATATTTTTCTAGAATGTATAATTTTGTGGCCCATATTAATTCCAAATTTGTACTATTACTCTTGAAAGACTTTTGATATTATGGAGTTATATTATAACAATAATACAATCCTATTTAAGGCTCAATATTCTAATCATCATTAGAAAACTTAAAAAGAAATTTTTTTGGTGTGAATGCTTATTATTATTATTTTTTGAGAATTAACTTATAATTAAACTCCATACATCCAACATCTTTTTTTGACGTGTATTTAAAAAGTAAGTAAATATTACCCTAGTATAACTGCCTTTTTTTAGGGTTGCCATTAAATCTAATATGGTAACGAACAAGTTAACTAATCCAATAAGATAAAACATATGGATCTTACTATAAGATAAGTTCCAACTCCTAAGTGGAAGTGGTGGCACTTGTTATCTTTGCCAATTCTAATTTACCTTAATAGTAAAAATTCGGACGAAGGTTTAGGATCCGTGAATGATATGATATATGTCCATGGATTTCTTTCTTTTTGTTCGTTAGTCAATCACTAAAAAGTATACCAGCAAGTTTCATTAATACAGCCCCCTTAACCTCAGGAAAAATTATTATGATATGTTTATCTAAAACATATAGACATTTACCCATTTAATCGCATAATTAGTTAACTGCTACAGTCCTTTGATTTGATCTATTATAATAGCTAATTTGCCGGAGGGGCTACCAACTTTGGTCATTTAGTCTGTGACTATAATTTTAAGTATCAAATCACTCATTAATTAAAATAATAATATACTTCTTAGCCAAAATTATTTTTTTTAATGTGTTTCTCAAAAAAGATGGAAGTGGAAAACTTGGATTCTTCAACGACTAGTCGGGACTATCAAATAAATTTAGTGTGAAATGACTCACATGGAAAGGTGGAAAGAGAAAATGTTCTATATGAATATGTAGAAGTCCGCTTGGCCATGTCAGGCGCAGCGGGGAAAAAAAAATAGAAACTTTCGATTATTTTTGTTAATGTCTGCCAGTATTGAAATTTTGGTTTCATTTAATTTGAGCAAGACTTTCTTGGATTTAAATCTTACTTTGACATTACTATAATTCATCTGTGCCGATATTTTTATTTAATTATCTCAAATAATCACCGTGGTGTTGTCTTACTTTGACATTACTATGATTCATCTGTGCTGATATATTTAGATGACCCAGTTGATCTTACTGAGGATTAAATTTCAATTTCATCCACTGGTTATTCTCGCCCTGGCATTATTAGGCATAATTATAACGCGCGTTCGTCCCTTTTTACAGATAAAATATTGTGGTTATGTCACTTTTAATTATTATTAGAACAATTAGTAATACTGTTCTCAATACTTGCATTATGCACGAGTTTGCCTGGTCAATTTTGAGTTTAGGGTTAATGGTACCAGTGATCCTTAATCTATTATTATTTTAGTATATCAGTCCTCAATATATTTTTTGTGGCATTTAAGTACTAAACATTTTTTTTTTGGCACCGTTATTTTTTTTGGCATATTCCATTTAAGATTCGTTAATATTTATTTGATTGAGAGAAATTTTACATTATTGATCTCGATTTTTCAATTATTTAACAATCTGGTCCTTAATTTTTATTTGTGTATTCATATTTCTGATTAATAATATTGTATATGTCACTCTTTCAGAAAATTAAAATTCAAAAACAGACATAAAACAAACAGTTCATTTAAAACCCAAATTCAAAAGAGAAAAAAAAAATTATACTCATAAACCTTAATTTATGTCAAACTATAGTAACTATGTGAACAAAAAATAATTATCTTACCATTTTTAAAACTAAAAAAATTTCACATACACACTTTTATACTAGTCAAATTTGATTGAAAATTTACTATATCTATTAAGTATTCATGTAATTATGAATGGTTATTCTAAAAAATTAATTAATTATTTGCAGCAAATAAACGTGAAAAATTTATAGTTTTCCATTAAATGTTTATTTCTTTACGTAATTGTATCTGTCAATTTTTCAAATTTTTTTTTTAGAATTTTAATTTTCCGAAAGATTGGCAGTTACAATATATTCAGAAATATAACTACAAAAAAATAGGGACCAAATTATTAGACAATCGAAAAATCAAGATCAATAGTGCAAAATTTCTCTCATTCAAATGAATTTTAACAGAATCTTAGATAGAATATGCTAAAAGGACCAATATACTAAAAAGAAAAAAAATATGTAGCAAAATTATTATTCTTTTGCTCTCTCAATACTAACACTGTTATAATATCGTCAATGAGTAAGTATCAAATGATATCTCTCAATTTATAGAGTTAAATAGATGTCCTTATTATTAATAGCTAATTTTTTAATGAATAAATAAATCAAAAAGAAGTGAAAAGAAAATGTTTTTTTTATGGTCATGTATGGGTTATTTATTTCTAGGGGTCTACTAAGACTTTAATGAAGAAAAAAAGGACTCTTATAAAAATTTTCTCAAAACTAAGTCTCATTATCATATTACATATCTAAAATTAGTTAAATACCTTATTTTTTAAAAAAATCTTAAAATACATTATTCTCTAACAAACTTAAAATACTTCTGTAACATCTGACCATCATCGTTGATCATGATCCCAATCACACCTCCTTTCGACTATGGTCAAAATGTTTTGATTGCGTCAAAATTGTTTGACCGCCTATCTCGGTCGTTTCGACTAATTTTCGGCTGGTGACTCAACCCTAGTCGAACAACCTCGACAGATAGTTGAAAAAAATTTTAACTGCAGTCAAATGTTTAACCTCGATCAAATATGGTTGGTCAAATATGGTCAGCATAATTCTCGACATCAGCTCCTCTTTTGCCATTTTCTACATGGTCGAGAATTTTCGACTATAGTCTAGTTGAAGGTAATTTTGAAATTCTGAATTTTCATCAATGAAAGTCCTAGTTTTATCAATAATTTATAATTTGTCTCTTTTTTTATCACATATTGTAAAAGAGGGTCAAAATTAATAATGATCCTTTATAAAAATAAAAAAAAAACGAAAGGACATAATAAAGCAACTTTTGCATTTATTCATTAAGGGTAAAAGTATTTTTAGAAGTCATATCACAAAATGTTCATGATTTCATATTTGAAAAACTCTGTAAAATGTGAAATAAAAATTTGGTCATTGCCCACTACAGTTCATCAACAATGAGTGTCAAGGGGCAAAAGAGAAATTTTGTTAATATTTAAGGGCCGTTGAATACGAAGTAAAAAATGAGGGAACAAATTCATACAAAAGGTTAAGAACATTAGACTAAACAACTTTATGATTAAATACAAGAATAATGAAAAAGTTGTAAAATAATATATTTTTTTAATGATTAAATATAAGTGAAAAACAAAAAAGCAAAATAAAAAGTTGTATTTTTTTTTTCTTGGATGTAAATTCATATCTAAAATAAAACTACATTAGAACTGCAACAAAAATACTACATCTAATGTAGCACATATATCAAGTTTTAAGTCAAGAACTTTACACTACAACTCTTTTGTTTTGATTTGTGTTTTGTTTATATATATATATATATATATATATATATATATATATATATATATATATATATATATATATATATGGCTATAATCCAGTAGGTATATTTTTTAGTTGTTGGATTTTTATCTAACGGCTATCATAATTTGAGTAGTTGAAAAAAAATTATAATAATAAATAAACATTATTTAATATTTTTCTTTCTTTTTCTTTCATCATAAAAGATTTGCATGATAAATTTTAATTGAGCAAAATAATACCTATAAATAGGTAAAAAAAAAAAAATACTTACGCGGCACTTGTGCCCTATAAAAAATATTCCTAAAAATCATTATGTACATAAATTTGAATTAAAGTAGAAGTAAATTAGTTTCTTTTTATAAATTGGAAAAAAATAAAAATACTCATAAAAAACTTACCCTATATATATATATAATATATGTATATATAGGTACCAATCCAGTATGTATTTTCTTTTACCTATCCGTATCTATTATTTTATCTAATTAAAATTCATCACGTATGATTTTTTACGGTAAAATGTAGAGAGAGAGAGAGAAAGGAATTAAATAATGTGTACTTATTTTTATTATTTTTTGTTAACTATTCAAATTATGGTAACTGTTAGATTATAATCCGATGACGAAAAAAAATACCTACAGATAGGTAAAAAAAATACTTATTAGATTGGAAACTTATATATATATATATATATATATTTATATATATGAAAAATTAGAGGAATGAATCTTTTGAAAGTGAATGTTGAACAAAGGCATAAGTTTTAAATTCTTTGCAAAATGATATTTTTATATTGTTGAGTACAGTGTTGAGAATTGTCAAGAATGTAGTTGAGTATAGTCAAGTATTGTTGAGAAAGACTACTTTACAAATAAATTAAATGTATAGACATTTTTTACAGATACATGTTTTAAAAGAGGCTTTTTTGCCGATTGACCCTATACATAATAGTCCCATTATAATTAATAGAAAATAGACTTTCAAGATGTCTAAGTATAAATAGATCATCAATTATCGACAATTCAAAAGGCGTGATTAATTAAATAAGATTTCATTTTCTTTTCTTTAAAAAAATGTGACTTAACTAATGACCTCTATTTATTACAAATTAAAGGAAAATACTTATTATATCCAATTCTTACCTTATCTCGTTGGAGATAATAGACTTTCATATCTATTTCCGATGTGATTCGAACTTAAGACTGAGATATATATAATAGATATTTTCACCACTCAAGTCAACCCACTACGTCAAGTAAACAAGATTTCATTAGTTATTTTGACGTAAACAGGATTTCATTTATTCTCTCCGCACTAAGGTGAAACTCTAGTAGATAAGCGTTTTTCAAGAACTCTAGTCGATAAGTTTTTTTCAACTCGTTTTGATCACCTTCCTTGTCACCAGAGTTGGTCATCAATCAATTGATACGGCTATAAATTTTTGGCAGAAATTAATTTTCAACAAAACAATTAAAATTTTCCAAGTATGAATGACAAATAGTAAAAGCATCATATGATATCTTTGATAATCTCAAAAACTTGGAATTCTCCCAATTTTGATAACCTCAAACTTCCACTTCTACTTGGTGACTCCAGTCTTTAATTTCTTATATCACTGTAGAAATCATATGATGGAAGATGACGCATCCCCCCTTTGATAGTACGTAGTCAAACATGTTTTATTTTATTTTATTTTAATAAAAACCTTGTAACTACAAAATACAGAACAAGAATTACAAAAAAATACGGACTAAGAATTAAACTGATATATATCTACGTTTCGACCAAAAAAAAAGAAACTGATATAGATATGTGTAATCTAATTCAACGTAGACAAATTGCAGAAGTAAACTTATTATGCTACAATCTCTACGGAACTAATTAAAGCACCCAGCTTTATTAATCACCAACGAACTAATTTAATTATGGGCTAGTAAGAGTAATGGACATTGATTATACTTATTATTATACTTTAGTCCTGACTTTCAACTTATATAGTAATAACTCATGGATTATAAAATTATTGTAGCATTAATGGCTCATTTGTTACAAACTGTTAATTTTTTAATAAAAAATAGTCATAAACAAATGATATAATTAGACATTATTTACTTATATAAAAGAGATTTCATTTCCCGTTATAGTTATCAACTATATGCTTTTCACTCATTTCTAGTAAAAAATTAACAATTTTGTGAAAAATAAAAATTGATCATTACTATAATAATTACATAAGTCTTAATAATTTATTATGTAGATTAAAAATTTAGAGTCTCATTCTTAACCACAGTTACCAAATTATGTGGTTTAGATTAACTTATTCATATTAAATATTTAACAGTTTATGATACAAAAATTATTGTTACAATAATTACATAATTTACGAGTCATTATCGTATAAGTTGAAAATTCAAGAGACCAAAAGTAGTACAACATATATAATTCAAGAACTATTAGTACAATTAATCCTTTTATTAATATTACAATATAACTTCTAGTTATATAGTTTAATAAAATAAAAGTAAAAAAACTTAAGAGTTATATACTCTGTTAATAACCTAAATATTCACGTAATTATTGTAATGTATGGATAAATACCACACTTTATAATAATAATCTGAATATTGTAATTGGAATCTAATTCAAATTACAAGTCTTTTCCATCAAAAAAATTTAGAAGATGCATTAATTACGAATAACTACTTAATTAAGCATTAATTCCGATAAATATTTCTTTTTGCAGTGGAATCCCAACAAATATTTTCCGTGTCACTATAAAACTGATATGTATGTATATAGATAAGAGAAATGTCAATATAATTTACTTAGTTCTCTATTTTTTTTTAAAAAAAATCTATCTTGACAAGAGCTAGTTTTGCAGACTAGCTAGCTTTTGTCTTGTGTGATGCAGGTCAGTGCAAAATTTTACATGGGCGGCTCCATAATTAGGCTGCTCCTAATTTGTTTGTAAGTCCTAAGACCAATTAACTGGACGGCGTAATTTTTTTCTTAATATTTGGGCCAATAACAGTATCTACCTAAGAGAATATCATTGGCCACTAAGTGGTGCGTTGTTAACCACCAAATTAAATTGGCCACTAATTGGTGCGTTGTTAATCGCCAAATTAAATCCTTTATATTCTTATATTAATTTAATCCTTTATATTCTTATATTAATTTAACTTAGTAAGGATCGATCCATGAATAATTGGTTCAATTATTAAGCACTAATCCTATGGTTTTATAGGAGTTTTTACAATCTAAAATCAAAACTAAAAAAACCACAAAATAAGTTGCAAAACATAAAATAAATGGGTTAAAGGTACATTTGCCACCACTAAACATTTTGTCAAATTAACTACCAAATTTTATATTCAATTATTATTCAAAATCACTAACATAGATATCAATTAGCTCTGTTATCTCTATTTTTCCTTAAGTTTTCACTAGACAAAGCATATTCTTTATCTAGATTCTATTAATTAGATATCCTTGAATAAGCTCTTTTAATTTAATATAATTAATGCATTAAGTTGGAAAAAAATGGGCTAATCTAGACAATCGCCTTACAAGTTTGGATTTTTTTACCTCAACATATTCTTCATCATAATTAACCAATTAGTTTGCAAAATTCAATTAATTATGATTCGCTACTTAGAATTAGAAAATATAGATAATTACATATTTCAGGTTTTGATCTAGCTATTAATCTCTATCATACGCACTTGGTTTGCATCCAAACAAATCAAAAATAGAAATTATAGACATTTAAGCATAGAAAAATATAAGCGATTTCAAATGAATAATTGATGTGTAAAAAATCTGAAAAAATAATTTAACATCACGTCTAAGGTTTTTAAATCACCCTTAACCTAACCAAGACCTAATTTAATAAGCCTATATTAAATAACAAAAATAAAGAAAAATGAAAGAGAACTCTGTCTCCAAACTCTTTTTCTCCTCTAGACTCTATATCTCTAGGTTTTGATATGTTTATATGTATCTAATGTCTCCAAAGTATGTTTTTATCTGACTTAGAGAGTCCTATTTATAGAGAAATTAATTTGTAGGTAATTCGGGAAGAAATCTCTCAAATCTGAGAGTCCAAACCCCTTAAAATAGCTCAAGTCGGTGTTTTTCGTCATTTTATTTTCCTGATTTCTGGTACCACAGCACCAAGCTTCCAGAGTTGTTTGTTGGATTTTGTACGTTTACCACTTTTCATCCTGGCTTTTCATTTTTGCCCTGTTTTAGCTCATCTTTTTTTAATTTTTAACCCCTTTTAGCCAAATTTCAACTCATTTTTATTCTTCTCCTCCAAAATATCTAGAAAATATAAAACAATATACATAACCTAGAAATAATAAGACAACTAATAAAATAATGTAAAGAAATTAACCAAATAATTAACACAATTATGTAATTATCAAATTCTCCCCACACTTAACCTTTGCTAATCCTCGGGCAAAGTTAAAGGAAATAAAACTAAATCTAAACTAACCGAATAAAAACCTAACCTACCTCAACCTATTCTTCCAGCTTTCCATATCAAAGAACAATAAGAGCTTGTAGTTCCAATTTTGAACAAGCGTTATATCAAATCCTTAATTATTCAAAAACCAATACACCTTTCAAACAATCACACTCAAGTGTGTGTGCTATAGCCAATATTAACGGTTATTAATCCACATATGTTTCGAAAAGTAATTCTCGTAAATTTCACAAAGGATATCACCCAGTTCCTAGTCAAAGACCAACATCATATGCTCTCCATTCAATACACTTTTCTACTGCATCGAAAGTTTTACCTAAAATCAAAATATCTTTTATATAGTTTGTAACGGGGCAGTGGGTAGTGATTAAAAGAACAAAAGGTAAAAAAAATGAAACAACGATTCTAGAAATTTTATGGAGTTAGAGACGTTGTAAAATTTTCAAGAAACACTTCTCACAACCCATAAAAATAGAGGCAAGATTTCATTTTGTTAGCCCTATACTTCATTTTAACCAACCTTGCAACATCTAAGAGAAATCACTAAAAAGACACTTATACTTTTTCCCATTTTTTTCTTTTGTTTTCACTTTTACTTTTGTTTTTAAGTATCCGCCAAGAGATTCTCCCAATATTTTCTTTTCTATTTTTCCTTTCATTTTTTATACCTCCCCACACTTATTTCTTATACTCAACATATATTCTTTACATAACACACCTTATTCATGAGTTAAGTTTCTTAGCTTCAATTCATCTGTTGAACAAGGATAACGATATATATAATATTGGCTAGGTATGGAAATATGTGATTAATCAAAGAAAAATATTTACGTATAAGGCTCAAATTGGCTAACTATGAGGATGTCTTTTAGACATAAAAAAAAAAAGGCTTATTTAGCTATGGTGCTCAAAGCCTAATATGACTTAATCATTATCCAAGTAAAACATGATCAATTGTTCGCCTCGAAAAATTTCTAAGAGAGTTCCAAAATCTTGTTCATAATCATAAAAACCTAAGAAATATTCAAGGTGAAACCACGAACTAACTAAATCGATCATGTTCTGCTCTGTACCAAATAACATGGCTATATTATACATAAATTTTGAGTACAATTATTATCAAAGCATATATTAACTCTAGAATAATATCAAAATTCTTAGTCATGCTTATAATCTATCAAAAATATAACAATAAAGTTCAGATCTCATCACAAGAGCTAGAATTTACTCTAACACTAAAAAGCATAAGTAAAAAAACCGAAAAAAATAGAGTGAAAATTTAAAAATACTAAAGCAAAAATCTTAAAGCTTTCCCCTTACTTAGAACCTACATTATCCTCAATGTAACATTAAAATCTCTAATGCAAAAATTAAGCATGAAAGAGAATAAAACAATAAATAATTAATTAGAATAAACTAAAATAAACTGAAAGAAAAAGATTAAGAGTAAAAAAATTCAAATTTGTTTGTGTGTGCTCCATATCTTCTCCCTCTATTGGGTTGCTTCCCAATCCATCCTTGGTTTTACATTCTTAACTTGATAACGATGCACTTTAAATTAAATAGTAGCTTCCTCCCATAATATATGTTAAACAACATAATACACGGGTTTTAGTTGTGAATACCCTCAAGATTGGCATGATTTAGTATTCTAGCCCGCTATACCAACTCGACTCTTATTAGAATAATTCGCTTGGTAGGAGAACATGATCTTCAATTCAAGCTCATAGGCAGCGACACATAGTGATGATGGTGTGGATGGGAGTTATAGAACTGTTGGCAGTGTTTTAGATATTATCACTATTGATGAACTCAAATCAATGGTGACATCAGATTGTTCATCCTCCAATAATTCGTGTGCTTCTTCTTCGTCATAATAATCATCACAATCATCATCCCGCCACATCTCCGTCTTCTCCTGATAAGTTTCCTTGAACGATATAGGTACATCAAAAGTAGGGGAGGAAGTTCTTAATTTTTTGATATGTTGGGCCACTTCTTTCGTACCTCTCGCAAGGTTTTGACAATTTACCATCATACTTTGTGCACGTATCGCTCAAGGTTTCTCACGGCATCCAATGGTTCAATAGAATTCAAATGGCTAGCCCAATTGTTTAAGCAATTCTATTGTAGTATTCATAGTCTGCCATGTCTTCAGGTATCCAAAACAACTTCATCAATAGATTGTTGACCCAAAATAAAGTGTTACCATTACCGTATTCTACCCACTTTCTTGTTAAGTTACACAATCCATTGAAAAAAATATGGAGATGCAACTCTTTAGCGAATCCGTGATAAGTAAACCGAGCTAGTAAGTATTTGTATCTCCTTAAAGTGCTAGCAGCTCAGAGTAATTGTCGATGAAACATCTTAAAGTACATCGAATAAAAATAACTTAAACAAACTAGAAATGAAAAGAAAATTAAAAACAAAATAACGAATTAAAAAAAAAACTTATAGCAAAGTAATCAGAAATCGATTCTTCAGCAACGACGCCAAAATTTGGTGTGTCATTAATCGCCAAATTAAATCATTCCTATTTCTATATTAGTTTAACTTATTATAGTAGTAGTAATGGTTGATCCCATAAGGAATTTGTTCAATTATTGAGCTATTAATGCTATTCTTTTATAGGAGTTTTTACCATCTAAAATTAAAATTAATAAAACAAGAAAATAAAGTGAAAAATATAAAATAAATACGTGGTTCATTCAATACCAATAAATATTCTGTCAAACAACTATTAAATCCTATATTCTATTATCATTCAAAATCATTAACCAAACATATCAATTAGCTCTTCTATCTCTATTTTTCCTTAAGTTTTACTAGAAAAAACAATCTCTATATTTGGATTCTATTAATTAGACAACCCCGAATAGACTCTATTAATATAATATAATCAATTCATTAAATTAAGAAAAATCAGCTAATCTAGACACAATCATCTCACAAGCTCGGACTCTTTAACTTAGGCATATTCCTCCCTAATTAACCAATTAGTTTCCATAATTCATTTAATTAACCAATTAGTTTCCATAATTCATTTAATTATGACTTACTACTTAGGATTAGAAAACTGGAGAATTACAAATCTGAGGTTCTAATCTAACTATTAATTTATATCGTGTTTTTCTAGTTACGTACCTAAACAAATCAAAAATAAAAATCGTAGACATTTAAATATAGATGAACATAAGCAATTTCAAATGAATTATTGAGAAAAATTAATTCAATATTATATCTAAAGCTTTGAATATACACTTCACATAATTAAGGATTGATCTAGCAAGCTTATAAAATTAAACAACGAAATCATCATGCTAGATAACAAAAACAAAGAAAAATGAAAGAAAAAGAAAAGAAAAATGCTGGGGGATCAGGGCGCAAAATTCTCAGTCTCCAAATTTTTCTTCTTCTCTATATTCTCTCTCTAGGTTTTAATATGTTTATATGTGTCTTAGACCTCTACGGTATATTTTTGTTTAACCTAGAGAATTCCTATCTATAGGGAAATCGACTTTGGGGGCAATTTGCAAATAAATCTCGCAAAGCTGGGGCTAAACTTGTCAAAATAGTTCAAGTAGGTGTCTTTAATATTTTTTCTCCAGCTCTATTTTTGTTTTTACCCCATTTCAGCTCTTTATATATATATATATGGGCACCAATCCAGTTGATATTTTTTTTTTACCTATGCATAATTATCAATTTGGCCAATAAAAATTTAGCATGCGCATTTTTTTATTGTAAAAAGTAAGAGAGAAAAAGAGCATTAATGATGCATGTCTTTTTATGTACTTCATTATAGCCATTGGATCACCATTAAATGGTGATCCAATGACTAAAAAAAAAATACCTACCTATAGATAAAAAAAAAATAGCTATTGGATTGGCAACCTATATATATATATATATAGCTCGTTTCAACTTTTTTTATTTCTTCTCCTCCAAAACTCCTTGAAAACATAAAAAAAATAGAGAAAACCTAGAAATAAAATGAAAACTAACAAAATGGCGTAGATAAATTAACCGAATAACTAGTACACTTATGCACTTTATCACTAACCTAGCTAGACTATTATTCAATCACACGGAGATTGATAAAATATTTGGTAGATGATAGACTTGCTATATAAACAGATTTATGGGTAACTGTAGGACCCATTCCCAAGTCATACGCCACGTGGATGGCCGAGCGGGTGAACAGGTCACAAAAGGGGTCTACCGTCTGACAAGTGTCGAGAGTGATTAGTTAAAGGCCACGCGGATCACATGTGATTTCACTGGACCGGCCGAGTTAGGGCCGAGCCCATCACAGACCCTGGATAGTCTCAGCCCAGTCCGACCCTTACCTCGACACTTGGGGGTGTCGGAAGCCCCAAGGGTCTTCTACCTGAATACAATGAAAAGCAACTCACGACTCCAGACCCAGACAGAGCATTTAATGCGATCTTGGGTAGGCATGCGCAAGGGGCAAGCCGTCCTGACAGAACATCGATTTACCCAAATCTCGCCCCTGACAGATTCAAGCCGTAGGAGGCGGCGGAAATCAGGCTACGGCGATACAGAGGAGATCACGGAAATCTCGGCCCGTGACTTCTGAAAAAGACTTTGAGCAGAAAGGTACTCAGTCCTGAGATTGAGACCCGCATGGTTCATGATCTCAGGACTATACATATATGAGCCATACGTTCCTGAGAGGGGCATGGACGCTTACAGAAAGAAAGATATAAAAAAGCTTATGAGCAAGAAACAAACATACACTCATACAAAACTAATTCCTTGCTACCCTGTATTAAACATAGACCACTGACTTAAACATCGGAGAGTCTTTACAGGTAGCCACCCCTGCCTCTCCGACCCTGCTTGGAGTTCGGAGTACTTTGGAATAGCGAGAACACGTGGATAATTGGAGAATACAGCATCAGCGGTTCAGAGACACGTGGACGGCTGGTGAGAAACCGCTCCAACAGTAACATTTAATTTTATTTTCTTTTATTCTAAAATGAAATGAATTTTTTTTTATCGATTTTTTTTTCAAGAAGAAAACATATGGTAATATAATGTTTACAATTTTTTTAAAGTATTCATAAGGCAATGATGTATTTCTCAATAAAAAATTGTTAGCAAATAATAGAGAGAAAAATGTCATAAAATGATCTTATATTTCAACTTTTTTTTTTCACGAAACCCTTTGTGTTTAAGAAATATGGGAAAACATCTTGAATTTAATTTTTTATTACAAAAAGTCTTATAATTTGACTATTTTTCAAATGATATCTTTACATGTAAATTAAATTGGGATCATTAATATGAAATGACAAAATTATCCTTATTGGATGATAGATTTAATTTTGTATTCATTTTCACATTGGATAGATAAATCATTGTTTTAATACTATTTTATCACTTATTAAGTTATTTGCAAAATAGTGATATTGTTCAGAAATTAGTATTGACAATTGTTAAATATAGTTTAAATATAATTCTACTAAGAGTAATTTGTCATTTTTTTTTATCAATTTCTCTAATTTTGATGGTATTTGGAGTTTGAATTTTAAAAAAATATTTTGTAATAAAAAAATCTAATTAAAATGGATTTCCTGTATTTCTTAAAACATAAGAGCTCGGTGTAAAAAAATATTATTATGAAATACAACATGATTTTATGACATATTCTCAAATAATATATATAAATCTGTGACGGGAAAAAAAAATGTAGAGACCAAAATAATCCCAGTGTGAGTGATTGGCGAGTGCCAATCATACCCAAGTGGCTGCCAGTTTGACTATTTAAGCATTGCAAGTTCAGACTTCAGAGTCCAGACAACCAAAATAGACCAACGTATCCACGTCATCAAGATTCGTTAAAGGGATCTGACTAATGTATCCATTGGCTCAAAACTTGGCTTTGGTCAAAACATCAAAAGTTCAACAGCATTATTTTTGAACGATCGCATGATTTCTTTTATTGTTATTTATTGTTCCAATTAGGGATCAATTACTTTTGTCAATACGCCACAACTCAGTATATATGTATATATATATATATATATACATATTTTTAATAACCATTCACCATGATGAGCTTTTGATGTTATTATTTGTTTAATTACATATTTTTATATGGAAACACATTAGTCTAACAACAATATAATACGAAAGAGACAAAGTAATAAGCAAAATCAATCGTCAATAGATAAAAAAAAAAAAATCAAAGAAAGAAAATAATAAAGAATTAACAGTCTTTGTATGTTTTATACACACAACTATTATGTTTAGAAATAATTAATATGGAAAAGAATTACTAGATTCATTTGAAATTTGCATGAAACCTAGCAGATTCCATACTCCCACCAAAAACAAAAAATTACAATATATATAATTTAATAAGCATTCTAAAACATATAATTTAATGTAGAAGATAAGAGAAATACATAAGACAAATGTGAAACACATGAGAATTTTTTTTTGGTGTAAAGCAAATTATGATAAGATAACTAAAGCGAAAGTAAGGAGGATATTTCGCCGCCCAAAAAAGGTTCAGAATTAACGCACACAACATCTACACGCCCATTTTGACCCTCTCCTCCCCAAAACCCCAACTATAAACTCTCAACTCGTATTCTTTTTTTCTCTGTCTCGTCTCAACACATACATACATACATAGATGCGTAAGTTATATATAAATATACATATTAGCCAATAACAAAACCACACCAAGACCTCAACCAAACCACAAATAAACATACAAAAAAAACCACACCGTTATGGCATCTTCCGACTTCAAAACGTCTCAAACTACCGCCGTCGATCACGGTGGCGAAGTGACAATCTCCGCCCTCCATCCCGACATCATCCGGGCCAACATCCTCGCCCGCCTAGACGGCCCGGCTCTCGCCTCCGCCGCCTGCGCGTCGTCCTCGCTTCACGCGCTTTCGGCCGACGAGAGTCTCTGGCGGGACGTGTGCACCTCCATGTGGCCGTCCGTAGCTCATCCCCGCCTCCGCCACCTCATCTCAACCTTCCCCTCCGGCCACCGCTCCTTCTTCTCCGACTCCTTCCCAATCCTCGATCGTGTCCCACCTCACGAATTCAATCCCAACCGTCCGTCCCCCTCGTCCGGACTCATCTCCGCCGTCGATATCTACTACCAGGGCAAGCTCGTCCTCTCTCGAGTCCAGGAGACCGAGACTGTCTCCAAATGGTTCCTCTGCTCGCCTTTTCTCGTCGACTTGCTCGACCCGAAAGACTCGGTCCCGACTCAGATACGACGCGCCGCCGACACCGCCGCCGGGAACGACGACGGCGAGTGGCTGAAACACCTGGAGGAGAATCTCACGCTGAGCTGGATTCTAATCGACCCGACCCGGAAGAGGGCGGCGAACCTGTCGAGCCGGAGACCTGTCTCGGCGTGGCGGCACTGGCTGACTGGAGAGATTCAGCTCCGGTTCGCGAGTGTCATGGTGGGGGACGGGAGTTGTTCCTCCTCCCGGAGGTGGCTCTGGTCGGCGGCGGCAGCGGCGCCGGAGATGTACCAGTGCGGGATTGTGGTCACGTGCGGGGGGGACAAGGAAGGAGGGGAGTTGCACGTGAGGGAGGTGGGGATACACGTGGAGGACATGGAAGGGAAGCACCTGAATGGGAAGGAGAGCTTGTTGGTTCTGGGGAACGCCATGGACGGCGGGGTCAGGAGGAAGGCGCGGAGGTGTACGGACGGGAGAGAGAGGTACGATGCGTACTTGGAATTGAGGAGAGAGAGAAGAGAGAGAAAGCAGAGGAGAGAGAGCGCTCTTGACTTTGCCTGCATTGTTACTGGGGTTTCCATTTTTGTCCTTTTCTGGTCTCTCCTTCTCTTCAGATGAAGGGAAAAAAAAGAAGAAATTTAAATTACAGTTGGTTTTACAGTTTTTAAAGTTAACCAGTACAGCTAAAGAATTACAGTTATGTAATTAATTTTATCGTTTTTTATAAGTTATATCCCAAGATTATATGCATAGGAGGCAGAAGATGATCGTGATGATCATGTTTAGCCATATTCATTTTTTCTTTTATTCTTTATGTAAAAGATGTTGAGAAATTTTTAAATTAAATACGCAGACAACTCAAGGAATTGGTTCAATAAATCTTCTTTTATTTAAACAATTAATTTATTTTGAGGGTAAAATTTGGAGGGACAGCTTCATTGAATTAGAATATATCTTATTATAAGATATGGATGATTACGTCATAGATATTTTTGAAGCACATCGTTGGTGACATTTACACTAGAAATTACTTGGTAGGGTGGACAGAACAGTCTCCATAAACAAACGTAACGTCACTGCTCATTATATGTATTTGACCATGAACAGGTCAGTCCACTTTCAGATATGCTTCAAAAAGGCTCCTTTGAAAAAGAAAAGAAAAAATAGTAATAACAATAATTAAAAAAAATTCCTATTTCAATTACCTGCGACATGTTTCGAAGTGTTTTACCTAACCACCAAACCAAATTACGCAATAAAATGGAAATCAATTAAGCTTGAAATGCTCAACATCGAGTAGTAGGTGCGTGTCAAACAATGCATTTCAAACTTTTTGATGGTGAATAAATAAATTTAAGAAAATCCCATATTTTTATTTTTATTTTTATTTTTATGTAAGGTAAGTAAATCCCCTGTTGATCTATTATAACAGATTGTTTATTTAATATTTATTCATCAAGCTATTATCACAGAGCATAGTTTTTATTTGTTAGGAGTAAGTTTGGTAGGACTAAAATATGTGAATTGTTCTGAAAAAGTGATTCGTCGTCGGTTTTTTCCCCAGTTATTATTATTATTATTCTTATTCTTATTATCATTATTGTCACGAGCTAAAATTCAGGCCAGTGACAAAAAGAGAATTTCACAAAAATGAGAAATTCTTTAATTTATTTAAAAAGTATTAAAAAATCTAGTTTTATAAAACGCTCCATTTAAATAAAATAATTAGAATTTCATTTCGTAAACTACTTGCATAGTTCGTATACACCATTAAACATAGACCGAATAATAATTTAAAATGCGAAATCAAATATAAGTCCAAATATCATCATCATCTACAACGAAACCCAAATCCCAGAATGACATACATAAATTCACAGACAAAATGGAAAGCAATAATCTTGGTTCAATGCTAAACAAAAATCAAACAATCCAAATACCACGATTTCACACTCCGAGCATTATCAAGATAACGAACTACAGTCAAGATGACCTCTTACTCCTTTTGATCTCTCAAGTCGCACTGGACGCCACCTGAGGAAGAGAGGAATGGGGTGAATATAAAATGCCTAATATGAAAAGCAATTACCTCGGTCGAAAACATTTTAGTGACAGAAAGTTCCTACATAATTAGTTTAAATCTAATACATACATATATAATGATCCAAATCCGGAAATCCATATGTATATGTATAAATAAATCAATACAATCAAAAACCATTCAATTCAGATGCATATGACACAAATCAACCCATACACATGAGCTCACATCCTCTCATCTATGGAAACCCAGGATGATGGCACTACGTATGCCTAACAGCCTGCTTGACACCTAAGCTCATACCCGGAGGGGACACCCATGTGTCGCCTACCAAATCTGGAGGGGCAACCGAATTGCCTACGCCTGCCAAATGGGAAGGTAATCAGAAATAACATAACCCCCCGCGGGTTTACGGACTCTACACTGACGGTGGGGCATGCAGCGCCACACTGTAAACTCACGATGCTAACACGTTATTCATGTATGATCCTATGACACGTGCAATATAGAACTGAAGTATAAAAATAATCATGCTCAGATTTTTCAATAAAATAAGCATATTAGTTTTTATAAGAAAACGGGTAGTATAACGTCCTTATTTTTGATATACTCAAAAATAACCTGCAATCAGAAAAATTCCCAGAGTAATACATTACGTATATGTATATCATACCATCATAATCCATCACATATGTTCGATAAAACCAAAAATCACATTTGTTCTCATATGTTGTAAAAAATAAATTTTATTCGAAAACGATATAAAACAGAGGTAATTGAGTTCTTAACTCGCTCGAATAGCGATATCACGCTTTTGAATCTTCAATGTGACGTTGACGATTGTTCGGAGAGTCAGAAACCAATTTCAAGCCCTTGATCGTCTTCTTCCAAAAAACCAACTTCTCAATGGAGCTTCAATTCTACAGACGGATCTCTTCACTGAATTCCTAGCATCCAAAATAGCTACGTTAGAAATATAACTTGTCCAATTTAGGTCCGCACCCACACCGGGTTGGTGGCATATAAAACAAGGCAAATCTCAACCGTCCGATCTCAATTTCTGTGCCGGTCACCAAACATAAGTAATATATATCAAACTTCTCCATTTTCCGAGTACAATCCTAAAGTGACAATAAAAACATAATCCAATGGACAGATCAAAAAGTCAAACTTAAACTCAAAATAACCAAAAATAGTAACTTTTGATTCAGGCATTATGGGGTTAAGATATATATACCTTGACAATCCTTGTGACGAGACGAATCCAATGGATCCGGTTTGAGGTCGAATGGTGGTTAGAATCATCGCCGGCGACGAAAAGCTTGGAATGGCCGAAAATAGCATTTTCCAGCGAGTAGGCCTCGACAGCGACTAGCGACGGTCGGCGAAGCTTCCTAGTAGCACGGTGCGTCAACGCCGGCGGGCTGGAGGGGTGGACGACAGCCTGAGGTGGCTCCCGCGGCAGTCCTGCACCTTCGGCCGAGAGAAGACCCGAGAGAGAGTGAGAGAGAGAGTAAGAGAGAAAGAGAGAGAGTGTCGGAGAAGAGAGAGAGAGAGAGAGGAAAAGAAACATGGCACATGACTCTATTTTATGGGATATACAATTTTTCAAAAATTGTACATAAGTCCCCAAATTTTCAAATCTCTATCAATTCTGTCCCCAAAAAATTACAATTTAGTCCTTCTACACAAAATTTTTGTAAATTAATTCCCTCAATATTATATCCGAAAAATTGGTAAAATGTCCAAAAGTGAATTATTTTTATTACATTTTTGTCATATTTTTTAAATTATTTGCACATCAATTTTTCAATTTTCTCTTTCTGCATCCAACTCAACTTTGGATTCTATTGTCTTCGATACGTAGTAGTCAGTTATAAGGGTGAACGTACACATCCATTTCTTAATCCCAATGTTAAAAGCTTGATAAGAAAAAACTGGGTCCTTGCTTAGAATCCAAATCCTAAGTCCAATTTTAGCATTCTAAATCACGCCTAACTATTACAGCGATGCCTCATATAATAAAAATTTAAATGAGAGTGACAAAGTTTAAAAAACAATTATTACGTATTCATATTTTTAAAAGAATATAATATTAATTCGCTGGTTGTTCGTTAATTAGAATATCAAAATTAGACAAAAGATTTGAATATTTTAAATTTCTTTCTGAAATATAACTCAGGACTATATGACTGTAACAAATGATGAAAATGTTGACGTCGACAGGGGTCGTCGACGTTTTGATTTACAAAAAATATCGACAAAAATAGCCATGCCGATAGATATTCTGGAAAAAAATAGATACTTTGAAAATAATTCTAACTTTTCTGACAAAACTTTATAGAATGCTAAAACAACTAATATTATTTTATGTAAACTAGATTAATAAAAAAATAACACATATTTTTTTGAATATGATAAATTTATTTTCCTTATATGTTGTCTATACAATGATTTCATTATAATTAAGTTAGAGAATTAACATTATTATACATTCATTATAATTTTATATTATTCTAAGTACTCTCTACTAAGAGGAGATAAAATAATATAAGTTGCAATATTCTAATATATTATAAAGATATCAAACTTCCAAGTGTTTCTAATATGAGAATGAGTTAAAAAGAGTTTTTAGGATATTGAAAAACATTAGGTAAGTTTCGAACTTCTGATCTTGATATAAAGATTCTAATCAATATATTTTTTCTATAATTTTTGTAAATGTATTGGTTAGAATTTCGAATAATTTTTTCTGTAATTATTAATAATTCACATATGTGTCTCTTGATTTCTTTATATTCTTAACCCATAATTAAGATTTTCATTCTTTAATAAGTTTAAATTAAATAGCATAATGACTTTTTATTTTTTTGACAAAAGAGAAGAAATGGGGCCATAGCTTAAATTTTTTGCAAAAAGAAAAAATTTCCCAATCATTTTTGATATTACGTTGATATTTTCACAAATATCTTGAGTATTCATAAATATTTGTAGATATTATGAATATTTTGCGGACATTCCTGAAAGAAAATCTTTCGCCCTCCGTATCCATGTCAATATTTTAAAATATGAATAATGTCGTGAAAATGTCAATAATATCGTGGATATTTTCATCTTTTAACCGTAACTAACATAAACTTGCTTTGTATAGTAAAAATAAATAAAGTAGATACAAAATCAAATAGCACTAGACTATGTTAAGTAGCACTATCACTTTTTTCAAATATTTAATTAAATTTACCACTAGCACTAGATTCTATTATTTTTGGAAGGGAATTAATCAAAAATTTGTTAAGAATTCATCAAGAATCCATCAAGAGTCTGTCAAGATTACCATCGATATCGAAAATCTATCAAGAATCTATTAAGATTATAAAGGATCGTCCAAAATTCATCAAGAATCTGTCAAGATCACCGCTGATATCAATAATTCTTTAAGAGTCTTTTAAGATCGTCAATAATTTATTAAAAATCTATCAAGATCGCCACTAACATGAAGAATCGTTCAAAAATCTATCAAAATCATTAATAATTCATTAAGAATGCATTTAAAAAAAATAATATAACAGTAGATTTAATTAATAAAAAAATAAAGCTAATTACGACTAGTTTTGTCCTCTAGATGCAATGCTATGGGTACGGATTCTTAATGGTCAAATATAAGAGTTCCACAGTTTAGCCACGTCAGCACATTCTCATAATTGATAAATGGTGACTGTACGTTTGACGACCGTCCGCTTAAATAATATTACAAAACAATATTTCTGAAAATTGCATAGGATTCAGCTCTTATCTCCTATGGTTGATATAATATACATTTTTTTCCCAATAAATGCTATGAGCTCTAGGAGTCTGCCTTATCCCAAGTAAAGGTACGTACCTAAATTACTTAAAGAAAAATTGAAAAAAAAAAGGTGTCATTTGTTTATAAAAACGTTTTTGTTTTCTGTTTTTGCATTTGGTGTGCCATTAGTCTTTACATAGGACAAAAAAACGGCTTTATTCTTACCCTTCACCCCTTATGCTTTGGTATTTTATTCTTCTTGTTTTTTAATTGATGATGAGACTCTTGGATTTGTCTCTTATTTTTTATCAAGCGACATTCTTCATCAATGATCATGATCATGGAAATTATCACTAAAATATCTTTTATTTTATAAATATATATAAAAAATTTATATTTTTGAAAATTTAAGATAAATATCTTTTATTTAACGAAAATTATCACTAAAATATCATCTGTTTTAAAAGAAGTGTGAAAAAAACTCTTGTATGATTAAAAATTCAAAATAAATATTTTCTATTTGAATTATCATATTATTTATTATAAAAATTTTAAAAAATTTTAGATTTGTATCATAACAGTAGAGATTTTATAATTAAAAAACCTGTGCATTATTAAAAAATCAAAATAAATACTTTCTATTTGAATTATCATATTATTTGCTACCAAAATTTCCAAAAATTTAAGATTTTTGCCACAACAATAGAGAGAATAGTTTTTTTTAAAGAGATTTTAGACCATGTGTATTTTTTCTCCCTTTATTTCTAAGTGTGGTGTATTTTTTAAAATAATATAATATGGGTAAAATGCTAATTTAACTAATTTTTTTGAAACCTTTGACTAGTCAAAAATAGTAAATGATATGATAATTCAAACAAAAGATATTTATTTTATATTTTTAATAATACAAAGTTTTTTTCACACTTTTTTAAAACGAAGGGTATTTTAGTGATAACTTTCGTTAAATAAAAGGTAATTATTTTGAATTTCTAAAAATACAAAAAAAAAATTTCATTTTTTTTCAAAACAGAAGGTATTTTAGAGATAATTTCCTTAATAATAAAACTGAATACGACTTATGATAAGTTGGGCCTGTTTCATTATGGTTCTGCATAATCCAAAATTCGAGTCTATTTAATCGAGTATTTATAAGAAATGTTCTTTTTTCTTTTTAGATTAAGTTAGAAAATGATCCCTTTTTATACTTATTTAATAAGCAACTATTTTATAATTTTATTTTGATAAATGATTGGTTTTTAGTTGATCAAATTTTTATAAAATGAATCAATATATTTTGATATATCAAATATAAAAAACGGTCATTTTTCAAATAAATTTTAAAGTTTAACTATTATTTAAGAGTGCTTGAAAAAAAACTATCTTTTAAATGGTGATCCAAAATTTGGCCATTTAGCTTAAAAGTCCATTTTAATTTTCAAGACATTGTGCTTTTCTTGGGAAAATATCCAAAATTAAATTGAGATACATTATTGTAGAATTCTTGCTGATTATCACAGCTAGCTGGTTTTATAAAAGGAGTCAAATTTACCTGTTGAACAAAACTCTGTGAAAGGAATGTACTTTTGATCTCAACTCGAAAATTCAAGTCCATGACGCTCTATTTATATACTTGTATGATTAGGCACGTGCCCGCAGAGATAGCATCATCATTTTGACGTACTTTTATTGTCTATTTTAAAGAATTCCAACTTTAGTACCGAGAGTTCTCTATACTAGTTTTTGTCTATCTTATAATACAAGATTATTCAAATTGATGTGCCTGCATCCTTTGTTAAATTTCATTTTTTTGATTAATTATGAGAATAATATATATATATATATATTTGTAAGGGCCTAAATATATTGTTATTAAAGTGTTTTATTTACTTGTAAGATTTATATTTGTTTCCAATCGTATAATTAAATAATATTGTTTTCAACCATATAATGCCAAATATTGAACAAATATAACACCACAACACCAAATATGAGTCGACAATTTTTTTTTTTTGGCATCTTTTCTTTAGAGAGGGAAAAAAAAGCACGAATAAAAGTCATTAAAGAAAGAAAAGAAAGAAAAAGCAACGATAGAACAAGCAAACAAAATGTAAATACAGCATTTGTAAGAAATGTCTTTTTTTTTCCTAGCCTTTTTATACTTATTTAATAAACAACTGTTTTATAATTTTATTTTGATAGATGATTGTATTTAATTAATCTATTTTTCAACAAAAAATCAATTTTTAAAAAGTAATTAATTTTATATAAAATAAATCAATATATTTTAATATATTAAATATGAAAAACATCCATTTTTTAAATACATTTAATTTCAAAATCAGCCGCTGACTGTATAGGCCCACGTTAGAGAAGTTTATTAGCATTATCATGTTAGGCATGTAGACTGCACATACTTAGGCTATAATTGGTAGATACGAAAGAAAATAGGAGGAAATGAAAAATTAAGAAACAAAAAACATGTATAGGATGAAAATAAAGGTGTCCTTCATCTATAATTATTAATTATATAGAAAAAAAAATAATTTATTTTAAAATAATTATTTTATCTTCAATATAATAATTTTTAAAATTAATAAGCAAGAATAATATAATAAATTCATTTTTTTATCGGCTAATTTTTTTTTCTTCCATTTTTATCTCCAATTTGGAAGCAGAAAATTTGGTATGCCTCACCTCATTTTTGTTCCTCTTATTTTCTCCTCTATTTTCTCTTTCTCTTCTTCTCCCTTTTCATTACTACTAAATAACTAATTTTTTTATTTTCTCTCGTACTCTTTCTTTTTCTCCCTTTTCCCTCCGCCAAACATTTCTAATGAAAATGTTGCATAAAGTGTCGATTGAAAGAGTTTTTTTAAAAGACATTATGTAATAATTTTTGTAGAAATGTTGCATAATTTCTGCCTATATGCATAATTTCTGCCTATATGCAACATTTGCAAGATAAATGTTGCCTAATGATATAATCTAGGGATTTTTTTCTCTTTCATTCATTAAAAGAAATCTATATATTAAAAATAGCTTTTACATGCAAATAATTTTAAAAATTCCATAAAAAAAAATTCCTAGCTTACATAGATTCCAACATAATAGATATACAAAAATTTTAAAAAGTAATTCTACATATGTACAAAGCAATACATTGATCACTATAGCATCTTATGTATTAAACAAAGTCACACATTCTAGATTCTAAGTATTTTACACATTATTATATATATCTTAAGTTGAGGAATGAATCACTATAGATGAGCAGTGGTGCCTTTTGTTTTTGGTTTTTTTTTTTTAAACTGCTCTTTTTAAGGCTTTGCAATGACACTTAAGTTTTTTTAATTTTTGCTATAGCTTCCCTGTGAGTGTGGTGTTTTAGTCTTTTTATTATTAGTATTTGGCTTTTACGAGGTTCCATAATTAAACTTATGCCCTTGAATTTCTGTCTATAGCCTCGCTATAGGTGTGGGTTTTGAGTCTTTTTAGTTTTAGTGTTTGTGATTTTACCGAAAGGCCCTTAGATGGATGTTTGGTTAAAGTGATTTCGGTGGGAGTTGTTTCGGCATTTGATAGGGTTTTGACCCTTCAGTTGCTCCACTTGATGCTCTTCATTCTCTTTCTTCTCGAATGGTCTCTTTCTCTATTCTCTCTAAACCAGATGCTCTTTTCTTCCTCTTTCAAGAAATCTTTTCCTTTACTATTTGTCTTGGTTTAGTTATTATCATTTTCGATCGTTATTTATTTTGTTTTTCTATTGGATCTGTTATAAACTATGAATTTTACTACCTTTCCTCTAATGATTCTTCTCGATCTTCTTCGATTTAAGTTGTTTTTTGTTTTGTTTTTCCCCCCTTTCTTCCTTTTGTTCATCTCTTGTGGCTTTTGGTTCTTTTCTTTCAGTTTTTGCTTTCGAATCTTTGGTTTGTTGATGTATATCTAGTTGTTTGGATCAAAATTTTGTTGCCTGTTTCATTCCTCTGGATCTTATTGTAGTTGTAGTGTTTACCTCTTTTTGCCTGGTATTTTTTCATCCTATAATTATATTTTCCATAATTATTTTTTCTCTGTGATGTTATCTCTGCTATGGATCATTGTTCTGTTGCATTCTTACTCCTCTCGATTTTATTGCATATTTTGCTCCTTAGGATTTTATTGTGGGTATGTTGTTCTTCTCTTTTTTTTTTCTGGTATTTTTTCATCCTATAATTTTATTATCTATCATTATTTCTTCTGTGTGATATTATCTTTGTTATGAATCATTATTTTGTAACGTTCTTGCTCCTTTAAATCTTATGGTTGGTGTGGTACTCTCTTAGGTTTATCTTTCTTTATTTATCACAAATAGTTGTTAGTATTTTTTTTTTTCGTTTTCGTTTTCCTTTGTTGTAGGGGAGTTTGTTGATTATATCTTTTTGTTGTACTTTGATATGTGTATGCCTTAGATTTATTGGTTTTTCAGCTATTGATACGCATTTGCAATTAATCGGCCAATGAGTGTGTCGATTTTGGGTTTTGTGGTTATTGTGTTGGGTTTTATTTTCTGTTTATTTCCATTGGGACTTTTGTTGTAATTCTTGCAAATATATATGTATATACGTGTATATATATAGATGTATGCGTATACTTATGTCTAGAGATTTTATCTCTATCGTTTTACATTCTTAGGCTATTCTTTGGAGTATTCTCGAGTCTCCCTATTTTTTTTGTCCTATCTTTTTTGGCTATGATATTTATTATATGTTTAAGATTTTTTATGCTTATCATGACTTTTGTTTTCCTTATTAATACTCTGTCCTTTCCTATTTATGGTCTTAGTACTGTATATATACTTTAATTAAAAGGAGATTAGAACAACGAAGATATTCCTATTTTTTTTATTCTAAATATATTTCTGGAGGCTTTTTATATGTTAGGAAAGTAATGTTGGAATTTATTGTTTGTTAAGTTTAGACTTTTGTGTTGGATAAGTTTCTGACCTTCTTTTTAAAAGAAAAACAAAAATATTTACTTCATTATGTGTTCCATTGGGGTATTGCCATTTGTTTAATTTTACTTTAGTACCTTTTATACATTTTTGATCTTATTTAATTATGCATATATATATATATATATATATATATATATATATATATATATACTCTGTTTTCTAACTGTGCTCACCACATTTTACTTCTCTGTATCATCCTCTCTACCTATAGTTTACTAAGTTCCCTGTTACCTTCTATTATTGTATCCACTGTGTTTAAACCTACTTTCTCTACTCTACTTACAATCTGTACTTTGTTGAGAGTTAGTTGCAAGAGTTGTCTTTCTGTGAAGCATTTCAGATATTACGTATATTTATTATGTTTTGATTTTTGTCTTCATTTATGTCTTCTTTCTTCAACTTATATCCGTATTTTGTTCTTTTGTTAATTAATGTCTATTTCCCACATTAATGATATAGTATTGATGCATTTATTTCGTTACTATTGTACTAAATATCATAAACTACCGGAATATTTTATTAAATTATGCTATATTCGAATCTAGTTGCATTTTGTTATGTCCTTCATTAATATACACTATTCATGTTGCATTTAGTATATGTAAGCATTTAATTCTTTATTTTTGGATTGGATATGGTGAAGAGTGGTTGAGTCTATTCTATTGCTTCTATCTTTCTTTTCTTTGCTTTATAACTAAGTTGTTTTTCTTGCCTTTTTTTTTTTTTCTTTTTATCCCCCTTACCTCATTCTATGACTTTTTTTTTTATTCCTGTAATTCAACGTTCCTTCTTTCTGTCTTTCCTCTTCTGCTTTTTTACTTAGTTCTATTTTGGTCTCTTCTAAGTCTACTTTATAATTCTATATATTTGGCGATGATGAGTATTTTTTTTTCTTATCATGTAGAGTAATATGCTAACTGCACAAAGATTGTTGTGTCTAATAGAATCTGTTATTACATAGTAAACTTGGTTTTGCTATTAAAGAGTAGTTTCATAGCATTTGTGTCCAAGGTATTATAAGAGTTGGTTGTCAGGTTAGAGCTCCTTCAGTAATATTATTTCGATTTCAGTTTTTAAATTCTTTAGAATAAGCTGAGGACATTACTATTGTAGATGAACGATTCCTACCTTTTCTTTTTTTTTTTTTTTTTCTCTTCTTGGGATTCAATGGTTTTTATAAGGCTTTGCAATTACGCTTATGCCCTTTAAATTCTTACTGTAGCGATCCTGTGGGTATGGTTTTAAATTTTTTTTATTGTCAATATTTGTGATTTTACCTAAAGAACCCTTAGATAGATGCTTGACTTAAAAATTTTAGTGAGAATTTTTTGGTTATTTGCTTGGGTTTTATCCCTTCGTTGCTGTCCCTGATGCTCTTCACCCTTGCTTTCCTGTCCAAAGATCTCATTTTCTCTTCTCCTTAGCCAACGATTGTATCTATCAGAAGACAATAATCAGATGCTATCTCCCTTCCTCTATTTTCATCTGAATATTGTCTTCTGATAGATACAATCGTTGGCTTTGTTTTCTCCTTGGATCTATTGTAAATTCTTAGTTTCTCTCATTTCCTTTGGTGGTGTGATTTTTCTTTGTTCTAACTATTATTCGCCTGGTAGTTTTTGGGCAGTCATAGGCTAATACTCTTATGATCTATTTTTTATACTTAATAGGTATAATATATATGGCAAGTGTTCTATTATACTAATATTGTTTTCTGTATTTATCTAATTACCAGAAATATACATTCTTACATAACGAGAAAATGATTTCTTAAGTAGTTGGATAAACACTTGGAAATACATTATCTTATAAACTTGCTATATATAGATAATACTGTTAAATATCTAAGCCAAACATCTTAAATATTCATGTATTAAATCAACTTTATTTATCCAGGTATTATTACTTAATTATAATATATGCAAAAAATTAAATATATATATATATACATATAATCATTGGTGAATAATTTTACTACCTCGATTGACAAAGAAGAAGATAAAGGTTTTAGTATGAGGAAATGAAAAGAAGAAGCAGAGTATATTGTAATTATCATCGTTGTAAAATTATCATATTATTGTGAGATTGTAAGATTAATTTTGGTCGTATTATGTATTCGAATTTGTTCTTCATGGATTGTGATACCTTATTCATATAGATGATATTTTTATTCTCATATGTTTTTTCCAAACTGTAACAATATTAGATAATAAAATGAAAGCGTGATTATGATAAATCCCATAATATATGTAAAACATAGAATCTTTATTGAAAAAAATGTCATATAATATTACAAATATAAGAAAGCTACAAACATAATCTTAACATTATCATAGGATATTAAATACATGATACAAAATGCTCCTAAAATTAAGGTTGTTGCCTAAGTAGGAAAAACATCCACAAATGTCTGTTTTCACGAAACATTACGGACAAAAAAAAAAAAAAAACTATAAATGCAAAGATTGAAATTATTCTAAAAAAAATCAAAAAGTAGTAAAGATTAAAAAAAATTAATTCATTTGGAATTGAATCTAATACTTCTTGTAGAAGGCCATACCTTTGAAATTGTTCTAAAAAGATGAAAACTGATGCCACATATAAATTCGCATTTCCTCTCACAAAGCTTGCTTTTCTTTCTCACCATAGGCACGATGCAATGTGTTATGAACTCTGTTCAAACATTTCATCGAACAGTTTACAAGCACTTTTTGCAACCGCCTACGATATTAAACCGAAGAGAAAGGTACAAACTTAAATTTCAAACAAGTTAAATTGTGTATACAGAGAAAGTAGTCTAATTTCAAGAGAACATAGAGTCTATGAACAAGAAAACAAATATTGATCTTGTAAATCATCAATGTTTTGAGACTATATTTCGTTATATTCGAGTAGTAAGCTCTAAATAAGAAACTAAAAAATTATAAGTACCCATACTATATTATTCCAATCTTCTTCTCTTTTATAAAATCAACGAACGTCCAATATATAGACAAACTTTGGAAGGCAATCTCTGATGAGATAATTATAAAAATTTAAGGTTATTCATGAAATGCGAACGTGGAGAAATTTTAAAATTTAACTCATAAGCACAAAATATTACTTTACTACCATTTTAAATCAGTACACAAACTTTTTGATCTTAAGAGTCAATATGAGCATAAATTACCTTTTCTTGAAGTCTCTGAAGCATATGAGACCCTTATGTTCGTGATTAGTGCAATAATGAACGAGCTGATAAAGACGAAATATAAAGCATATTTTTGGCTTTAATTTGTTCACCTTCTGGAAGGTTATATGCATTATATCGTTCACTCTCAATAGGGAAAAATGAAAATTTCAAATCAGTTTACACTAAGCTCTAACTCTAGAAAAAGTTTATAATAGTGTATGACGCACTCACACACATAACAAACTAAAATAGCATTTTGGACCTCAAAACTGTATCAAGAATTGCATAAACATATCGTTGTTGGATCCCCAAAAAAAAAAAGAATTACGATCTAAACTTGAATTCATATTTTCACACTTCTTATTTCAATTTCATTGCACTTTGTTCCCCCCCCCCCCCCCCCCCAAAAAAAAAGAGAAATCCTTTCAAATAAGGTCATGCTACGATTCCAAGAACCAAAACGAGTCAAAAGTTATATGTGTCAACTAACAATCTCCCTCTAGAAAAATTACTACCAATTAGATTAAACAATTTGGAATATTTGAAAGTAAAATCAATACATATATAGTGCATCGAATTTAACTTTGATAACAAAAGTCAAACAATGATAATGAAAAAAAAAAATTCTTCATTGTAAGGCCAAACCATCAAAAAAATTACTAAAAGAAAAATGAAAATTCTGTCACTTCTTCCATTTTCCTCACTTTACTATCCATACAAATAAAAATAAAAATCACAGATACAAAAATCCTTATCTCCCAAAATAGCTCTCTTTGTCAGCTAAATGAAGAATTACTCATCATGTTCAGTCTCACCCTCAAGCAAAACAATATTGTTGTGAAAATCTCGGACAAGTCACTTCGTTCCATCCACTAAAGCCCCATTCCTATTTCTTCTCCTTTCCTTAAGCAAGCCCTCCATGTAACTTCGATACTTGAGAAGTAAGAAAAAATCCTAAGAAAAGTAGCAAAAGATTGGATGATTTTGGAGAGAGATTGCACAAAAATCAATAGTGGGAGAAATGGGCAATGGGTCCAGGAAAGGTAAATTATAGCTGTCACAAGGGAGTGTGTAAGAGAGCAAATAAGTTAGGGTTTTATATTGTTTGGGTAAAAATTATATATAAAATTTAATTCAAAAGATGTATAATATAGTGTTAGGCAACAATCTTCATGGAAGTGTTGCATATTATTTGTGACTGATATATTGCAATACTGCTCGAAAAGTATTGTGGAAAAGAACAGTTTTATGAAATACTTTCCAAAAAAGTCTTGCAATAGATGCTTTCTTTTAAAAAAATTACAACACTTTGATGAGTATTGCTTATAAAAAAATAGAAATAATAGGTAACATTGTATTGACTAGAACTTTGGATAAAAAGCCTCTTTTATATGCAGGGTGAGCATTCCTAGAATGACCTCATGGATATTTGCCAGACAACCATTTTTTTTTCTTTTTGTACAGCTAATGGAATATTTGCCTTTTGCTTTATAGGGATGTACTGTGTACCTTTTTTCTTTAGCTCTCCAAAAATGAAATTTCTAGATTTAAAATGAGAGACTCCATTGGTGAGTAACGAGCTTCTTCACAGTTCCTTATTTCTTGTTTCTTCTTCAATAGCTTGAGAGATTCAAGCTTTGTGCAAGAGAGTGACTCTTGACTTGTTCAAGCTCGAAGGGAGTTCGAGCCACTGCTGCTAGAAGGGATCTTAGCCACCTGAGTTAAGGGAACCTAACTTTTTTCAGCTGAGTGGGATGCTCAGTATGAAGATCTATACGAACAAGAGGAGAAATAGCTAATACTGATATTAAAAGTAGAAAAAGAGTTTCTCACTTTATGTTTAAGTCCATTGTCATGTGATATGACTTTTGTTTAATTGATTAGATTTGTTTTTATGCTGGACTTTGTTTCATAGATGTAGGCTAAGAGAAATCTTAGTTAACCAATATAAAAATCCCTTGTGTGATTTTTCTTTACTTTTTGTTGCTTTTACTTTTGCAAATCTAGTTGTGCTCTGCTTTAATGGATGTTTATCACTTATAATTAACTAAATTGGTATCCCTTAAATTTACAAAAATAATTTAAAAAATGGGCTCTTGGACAAAAATATCTTATATTTTTCAAAGTCACTTTTTGAAAATATACCGCGTTGATAGTTTTGGGGTGAATGATCTTTTTAAATTTAAGTTTATTACTAAGATAAAAATGTCCTTAGCACTTGTTTTATTATTTGTCCAATTATTACTAGACAAAGAATTGAGTTGCTCCATATTTCTTCTACCGTTCTACATGTCTAGTGACTCAACATCGCCCAATACCAAATTTAGCTCTCTGACATATAATCTAGTACTCAAAATATATTTTGTTTTTAGTTAATACGCTCAACACCATATCTAGTGCTCTAGAATTAAGGGTGTGGAAGTCATTTTACACCTTTAATTTTTAAGAAGAGTATATGTACTTGATTATTTTCAAATGAAATGTATTTTCTATAACTCATAATGAAAATGGTGTATTTCTCCAACTTTCCCTCAAAAAAACTCTTTCTACTAAAAATTCTTATAATAGGCTTTCGGCATTGGGATTGGGCTAGACTTGGTCCAAATATCTCATTGGATAGTGACCTAATATATTCTTCCATTCCCTGCGATCTAATACAGATTATGAGCTAGCTAGTGACCCAATGGACCTATAATCTTAAGCTTTAATACATTTAACTTTTTAATTGAACTCTTTAATTATCAAATCTAGTTTATTAATTTCTGATTTTTTTTTTTTTTAAAGTGGGACTTAACTAATGACCTCTACTTATTACAAATTAAAGAAAAATACATACTACTACCCAATCCCCACCCTACCTAATTAGGGATAATCGGTTTTTACGCCTATTTCTGGTGTGACTTGAACCTAGAATCAAGATCTTAAGTAGTGGATGCTCTTACCACTTGAGCCAACCCATTTATTTAACTAAAAAATTCAAAGTTGCACGCATAAAATTATAGATTAATTTACTCAATCAAAAAATCTAGAATAATCTATTGATTTAATTAGTACATAAAAATTAACTTGCCAGAAGACATTTATAATTACTATTGATTATATAATGAATAATTAATTTATGACCAATCAAAAGTTATTATTTTCTATTAACCCTTATCTATTAACCGTCATGTTTGTTTTATTATTCAAGTACTAAATTAATATTCAAGATAATATCTTTTCTATCTTCTAACAAGAGAAGGAGTGGGTTCTATATCAATGAAATATATTTTCAGCCATTTGTAACATTATATCTCCAAAATATGAAGATATTAGTCATCTGGCCGATCGACCTCACTTACATAATTTTAATATATAATATAACAGACAAGATTTCATTATTTATTCAAAACTAAAATCAATCAATATATTATCATCATTCGATAAATGTGAATTCTTTATGTATTAGGAGCTTCTCAAAGATTTACTTTCATCTAGATCCAGTTCTACATAAATTGATGTACGAGAATAAAGCTAATGATATAAATCCTCTTGTAAATACTATTATATACTTAATTTAAGCGTATATTAGTAATCATGGATATTTAGATTGCAGAAATAAAAATAAATATAAGCAAATAATTGGAAATTTTAATTTAATTTATTATTCAACAAAACAATCATTTAATTATATGCTTGTAAGGCATAAATCCTAACAAATAGTTGGTTATTATTACTCTTTGTAAAGACAATTGGAGTATGATTATTTTCATTTATGTCGTGTCTTCCTAAGCTTGGTATGCATTTTTGTGAAATTATTTCAAAATTGGCTTCTAATTATTGTAATTATAGTTATGATACATCTAATTTGTTTTGAATTATATGAAGAGTGTTTTGATGCACTAAGATAATCCTTTTCTTTATTAGCCTAGTTACACTAGCTATGTTAATAGGTGCATGCACTACTTCCTTGAATTCTAATAAAAGCAGGGACATCGTGCTAGTTTTTTTTTTTTTTTTTTTTTTTTTATTTCAGTTCCATCCTTTATCATGTTAGGAACGAAAACAATTTACAAAAATTCAGACATATGTTTGCAAAAAAAGAACGCAACAGAAAAGTGTTCTAAATTTTTTTTGACATTCAAATAACATTACATGATTTTATAATATATCACATATCAATTCTAAAGATGTTATATACATCTAAAGAATATAGGATTAACAAGAAAAAAACTTCCCGAGCCTGCGAGTCTTCCCATCAATTATCTTCACTCTCGACTGATTGTGTGGGTACTATTTCTTGATTGGCTTTGAGAAAACCTCAAGATCTCTAAAAAAGGCTCATCTTTCTTTCTTTTTGAACCGAGTTGGAGAGAACGACTCCAAGAATAATCTGATGGACACTCCTTCCTTCTCCTTGGATTGATTAAAGATGCAAACAAGGTAAGATGATAACTTAATTGTGCTGAGCACCAGGAGAATTGATGATGATCAATACTCTCTCTCTCTCATTAATATTTGGGAATTCACTATAAGTTCAATATTATGCTCTTAGATTAAATGTATTTTCTAGAAGAAATTAACAAATTAATCAGCTTGATCTATTTAGCATATACTATACTATACTACAAATATATTCCAAATGCTATACCGTAGTAGTTAGGTGAAATTATCGTAATACCCTCTACACATATTTACCTATGAGTTGCTATCTTTCATCTAATGGAGAATTTGTTGACAATTATAGTTTACGATTTTTATAAAAATTGTCAAACTCACAAAGTGAATACATGGAACTGAGATTCAAATTATTCCAAGATCTTTAAAGAACTCAGAATAGTCCTAAGGCAATGTCTGTATTCGTGAAAATGTATTCTCATCAATTCACATATCTTATTTTACAAGATACCAGATTTGGACTATGATGGAATTAGTCATTTAATAAGTCAAAATGATAAAAATCATGATAATATGTTTGACCAATGCTAGGATTAACGTCAACATGTATGTACTCTAAGTTAGTAATAATAAGAAAATCGAGTTACATCACTTAACCTCAATTTCTTATATTACTTGGTCTATTTCAATGTACTTATAATATTTATAATATATTAATGTTTCTACCAAAAGTTAACTCTTTTACGATTTGAGATATATTATTCCTATTGAGATAGACATATAGTGCAACTTATTATAAATACAGTATTCTATCTTTATTTATAAGTTATGAAATTTTCATTTAGATATTAAATAAACAAATAAGTTTCTTCCACAAGAAAAGCTTCATATGTTTATTTCTTTATTACTATACAATACACCTACACCTATAAGTCCAAGGTTAGCTAACCTAAGAGGGGGGAGGGTAAATTGGGTTTTAAAAATTTTTGCAAACTTTTATTGACAAAGAAGTAAATTATGTAACTAAAGACAATAGCGAGTCAATATAGCTAAATTATGCACAAGCTCAAGATAAATAAATTGAGAAGATAGGGATAGAGAAATGCAAATACTATTTTTACAAAATTCAACAAACATGACGGTTTGTCTATTTTTCTGACTCTTGATAACTCGCTTCGAGCTATCTCCTATCGAATCAAGAGAATGAGCTTGACCGTCCCTTTTATACAATGAGTGTTGTCTTCTTAGGTATACTCATACCTTTATAAATAGCTTTGAATCTGGCTCTATTACGCCTAACACAGAGTGTATAGACTCTGGTGCCAATCTCACCTAAACGAGTTATTTATGAAGTCAGTGTCAACCTCCTCTCAAAAATATAATTTGAATTTATTTGTTAATATACTCAACTAGAATCTCTCTAATAAAAGGATTAATACAAGGCAAGCCTAGAGAGAATAAATGATAATACAAGATATAATCTAGTTTGGATCAATTGACTTTTGTGAAAAAGTGAATTTAAAAGTTTGATATATGAAATATGATTAGAACAACTTGAAAAAATGTTTAAAGTCATGTAGAAATGTTCAAAAAGTTGTTTTGAGTATTAAAAAGGCTTCTATAAATAGACTAGAAAGAAAACTAACCGTTTAAGATCGTTTAACAAAAAATTTATCATTTTCAGTAGACCGAAAATCCACTTTCCGTCAACTGAAAATACTAGCTATTAGAAGTACGGTTGTAATGGCCGAATTTAAAAAGCAGTTAAAAAAAACAGAGGAATCAGTTGACCTATTCTAGTCACCGATCTGCCAATTCTGTCTGAGAGTAATTTTTCAATTTTATTTCAAGGCCTTTTTAATTATTTTCAAAATGTGACTTTATAAATTGATTTAATATGTAATGTAGGAACTATAGAAATTTATAAATCAATTTAAAAGTTCATATAAAATAAATTTTATATATTAATTAGAAATAAATAGATTTGACAGTTTAGCTTTGAAAAATTCAAATTATATGAAAATTTTGAGTAATTAAGATCATATTATGTGTAAACAAATATTCAAGTGCAAGAACTAAATGTATGACCATTTTCTAGTCTAGGTCTTGATATCTTAATCTTTGTCTTTAAGTTCTTTTCCATAATCCATCTTGAATATCTTGTGATCCTTTTAATTTATCTTGCTACACACTCAAGTAGATTATTAGTTTTTAATTATATATTTGTTAGCTTCAAAATATGAGAGTAGGATTGATGATACAAAATATGAGTCAGTAATCTCCTCTTTTTAATGATAACAAACATTTGATTTAAAATAAGTAAAGAATGCAAAAATAAGTAGAGAAAAAGGCCCTCGTCGACTTTGAAAGCTCCCTTTCAAAATATGCTTAATAAAAAGAGTAAAAACTCCCCCTTATACTTGTAAAATGAGCATATTTTGAATATGTTACTCATACTTAGTGGCATTTTTTTAATTGATATGAATTCTACAAGTGGTATGAGCACTTAATTCTCATAGATACCAATTGAAAAAGCTTGAAAAAATTTAAATCACACACACATCTTCTCCCTCTTTTGATATCATCAAAAAGAAATACAAAAGAGAGTAGTAAAGCAAATATAATATAATAAAGCAAACAAGGAATTCGTACAAGCAACCATAGAGAGTAAACAAAATGTTCATACAAGAAATGACCAAGATAAAACAATCCAAAAATGTAAAACATAAAATGCAGAAAACTAGGGAAAAGGAAAATGCCCAAAGAAAGACTGTATCATCTTTATTATCTCGTCCTGCTGATCTTGAATAATCTGGAATTGATTCTTTGACATTTGGTGGACAGAGTTGACATCAGCTAATAAAATCTAGTAGTGCTTAAGCTCAGTGTCATGCAAGTCCTAAATGTCAAGCTAGATGGTGTTGAGGTATTCAGACAAAGTATTGCAAGCTTTAGTGAAGTCAAAATGTTGAGTAGGAGCCTCCTTGGCATGAGTCCTCTCAGGAGTACCTTCAGCAGCTCAAGTAGCCACTACAGTACCACTACTACCAGCTTCTTGTTGTGTGCCCATCCCTTACTCATGTGGTTGCATAAATCTGGCTATGCATTCATTGTCGATAAAAGTAAAGCCCATACGATTGAAAGTCTTGTTGTTGATCACAATATCTATGGACCAAGGTTTATGTTTGGCCTCGTTAATGGTTGGAATGTTAAAGTGTTAGAAGATACGAGTGAGAAGAAAACCATAAGGAAGAGAAGATCTACTATTATTGATAGTACTGATCATCTCATAAAGAATAAAGAAAGGTAAATCCAGCTTTCTTCCAACAAGAATTGAATTAACAAAGCAAATATCACAATAGGTGAGTACATCCCTATGACCAGCTCTAAGGATCATGTTTTGAGACACAAATTGAAAGAGAATCTTAGCCTTTAGAGTAAGGTTAGTGACACGAGGCTGGGGTTAGAAACTGTCAGGGGAGCAGAATGGAGTATGGCATATTGAGGATCAAAATTTTCAATCATAGGCTAAGTATTGGTAATAGAGAACTTGTAATCACCCATAGGGACAATTAGAATTTCATCCAAGAGTTGTCTAGTGATTTTAAAATCTATTCCCTTGAGGGAACCATATATAGCATGTTGTCCTTTAGAGATATTGGCACAGGCATAAAAACCTCTCACCAACCTAGGATATCCTATCTCCCTAAAGGAGCAAAATTTGTTCTACCCCATGTTTTCAATGTAATCAAGAAAGTTGACATATGATAAATCTCTAAAATTGAAAGTTCTACCCCAAATGATACTGTTCGTTGAAAATATTTCTTTATACCTAGTCATAAGAGTAGGAGATTCTAGAAAAGGAATATCTAATATCACCTTAATGCATTGTTCTTGTTCTTTGGGATGAATTTTCTACCCTTATATTTTGGATTTTCTCTTCTAGGAGTAATAGAATTAAGAGATGACAATAGAGACTCAAAAAATAAGAGAAGAAATCGGATTCTAGGGTTTAATGCCAATTTTGAATTAAAATAAATAATTTATAATCGAAAATGGTCTCATATGGTGAGATAATTTATCTTATTTAAAAGTGTGAGATTATTAATTTTACACTTAAAAATAATAGAACCCATATTTATTTTAATTTTTTAAAACTAATAGATCTTACATTATAAATATATTTTTATATTTTTTAATATTTAAATTAATATAAAATAAATTGATTATACGTTGAATAAAAAATAAATATCATATTATAATAATAATTTTAATCTAATCCAATAATTATTCAACCGCGTAGCATGTACCGAACAAACATATCCAAGCCCGTAACAATAAAACAAATATATGATCGGCAATAGGACGTAAACAGTGACAATTTCTAGGTCGTTGAGGAGAGACTCTTGGGAGGTGTACCTATTGGCGAGTACGGACACCGCTGGGGGAGGCGAAGTCCATAGCTTTGTCGATCAAATGGCTGGCAACTTGGCAACAGTGTAGAGCTCGATGTTTAGGTATAATGGAGCGTGAGTTTTTGGGCTATCCTGCCGCAACCTAAGATTCCTCTTTGGATTGGGACTTTGACTTCCATTTTTAAGGATTGAAGGCAGTTGAGACTGTGTGAGTGGGAACAGACGAAAAGGGAGCATGAGACAAGAAAATCATTTTATGTGATTTCGGAAAATAGCTTAAAATATGCTCGTTTTTATTTATCTAGGTTTTTTTTGGCTCAGATTTTATTTATCTAGGTTATGAGTATTAGTTGTACCTTCAATTTTATTGATCCGTTATTATTTATTTATCTATTTTTTTTCCGGGTGACGAGAGTTACAGATTTATTTTTATTAGTTTTGGCTTAGATTTTGTTTATTATCATACGAAGATGGAGGAAATAACGTACTTAAGAAAAGAAGATAGAGGCGTTAAAGAGGGAGATTCGTAGAGGAAGAAAGGAAGGAGTTTTTTTTTTTTTTTTTTTTTCTCCTCTGTTTTTATAATGCTTTTTATTTTATTTTATTTTTCAATTGAAATTTTGAAATTTCTTTAATGTTTTAAAAGTAGTCACGTGCTTGCCATGTGGCATTTTAATGGAGAAATTAGTGGTGTTTGGTTCTAGGACTATTGACAAACATAAACTATTAGTTCAAGACTAATATGCCAAAAAATAATGTTCGAGAACCCTAAACCCTAAATTAATATTCCAAAAGACCCAAAGATTATGGACTAACGACGCATATAAGCCAAAGTTAAAAACTCCATTGAAACTCGTCTGTAGGAAATAGAGAAAGAATCGGGACAAGAGAGAGAGACAAATAAATGGAAATTGAAAGCCCAAATAGGATCTAATTAAAATAGGGACAAAGCTAGAAAATAAAATGTTAAAATTCACAAAGGGCCATAAACCTATAAAAATGGTCATCAGTCTATAACATAGTCAAAGAAAAATTTTAGAAAGGAGACAACTACCCAAAATTATCAATTCGTACATAAATATATATATACACACACGATATGAGAAATTATTATTTTTGACCCTATTTTAAAACTCACATTAAAAAATAGGACAAGTATTTACAAAATAAACCCTTTCTTTTGGGGGAAAAAAAAAACGAACCATGATTGGGGTCGATAATATCCTATTTTAAAAGGACAAAAGGGGAAAAAATGTACTGGCACATATTTGTGTTTAATAGGGATCGAGTTTAAAATGAGAGACACTGATATTGTAGACACAAAGTTAATCGTGGTCAAAATAGTTTGACCAAGGTAAAAAAAAAAACACCATAACTTGATGAATTTGATTTTTTTTTTCATCTTCCAAATGTGTTTTCTAATTGAATTTTATATCAAAAAATTCGAATCTAAAATGCCAATTATTAATTCTAAACCTTCTTTTTCACATTTTCCTTCATCAAAAAGCTAACAATGGCCAAAACAAAATGTCGAAATTCACCGATATAAGAAGATGACGATTGTTGACGGAGGTTTTGTCAACAATAAATTTAAGAAAATTACAAAATATGACTTGTGTGTGAAAATGGTTAATTAACTAAAGTAAACAAAGAGACAAGAATTTTATAGTGGTTCAGCCCAAAAAAAGATGAGCCTACGTCCACTGTTTTTTACTATTTTCTGGAGAATTACAAGAATTCAAAATTATAATGTGTTGTCCGGAAAGAAGAGCAAGAGTTTAAAAGGTTCTCAGAAGATTCCAAAGATCTCAGATTGGAACATTGAACTCTCTTTATATAGGTAAGGATAGCTCAATGTTTCCTAATTATGAGAATGGGTAACTGTATAATCAGGCAATACAATTTAAGTAACAATATAACTAGGTAATCACTTAAATGAGATGACTAGTCGATCTTTAAAGGGAAACTTTTGTTTCTCTTTCTTTGTAAGTTACCCGTTTTGACGAAGCGTAGTCTAGTTTTCTTTTCATTCTGGTCGCACTTAACTCGTTCGGAGGAGGTCCCACAAACTTATGCGATGGAGGTCGCACGTAACTCTTTTGGAAGAGGTCGCATTTAATCTTACTCATGCAACCTGACACTCACTTGGTCAACTTTTCCTTTTATAGTATTGACCAATATATAGGGATTTAGACCGCACAACAATTGCCCCCTAGCTCCATTAGTTCTTTAGGACTAAATGGAGCTTCCTTCTACTATAAGTGTGAGCTTAAAAAATGTGATGTCATGACTTGGACTTGAGACCCTTGAAGAGTCGAAGTGTCGACAGATATCAAATCTCACATTTTCAAGATCACGCGCACCTTTTTCTGACAGATGAAACCATGTGTCACCTTTTCTAAGAAGAATAACAAAACTCGAGGAGACTTTTCCCTTCTTTTTCATTTTTAAATAGACATAATGATAGCGATGATGCCAGTTGTCGTCTTAAATCAAATCGTTTCAAATTTTTAAAAGATACTGATTGAATTTTGGAAAAATCAAATCCCGCGTGAACTTCGGCCTTTGGATCTGAAAATTAAATACCTTGATCTACGGCTGTGATTTAACGACGCTTGAGGCATATATATCGAAAACTAATCTGCCTCCTCTTCAAAAAATCTATCGTCTGCTATTTTTCTCGAATCCCGAAGTATTCACAGAGCAATCCTTCCGGCGTCGTTCTATTTCTCAGCTCGCACAACTTTGTTATCTTCTCCGATGAAGTTATCATCACAATCCTTCAAACGTCATCTTGGTCCCTCCGTCTTCAAAGAAAGGTTAGTATATATCCTCTCTCTCTTCTTCTTCGATTTTTCCAGAACTCTTATTTACAGATCCTATTTCTAGAAAATAGGAACAAACCGTAGAGCCTAAATATTCTGAACATAAACTCATCCTATATTCGGATGGACTGTAAAATGGAAATTTTTAGATCCTATTCGTTGGTTTATAGAATACCTTCTTTTAGATGACTGACAAAAGTGAACTCGTGAAAGAGTTTATTTTATTTTCTTTTTTAACGAATTGCTCGAACGATTTTTATGAATCTGTAGATCAATTAGAAAAAATTCGATGAGTAGCTTGTTGATGCAATCCTAAGATGAGACCCCAAAACTGCTCCCATATAGCTAAGGTCCCTGATGCTCACATAGGACTAAATCCATCCATATTTCTTTTCAGATGTCTAGTAGTGAGGATTTTAGGGAAGGGAATGCATTTTTAGAAGAATCTTCCAATACCAGTGTTAGCTCCATAAACCTCAAAGATTATCTTGAGCCAGAACCTAAAGTTGAGATAACCAGGATCAGGCAAGGTAGTCCTCGCATAGGCGACCTTCCTCAAGACCAATGGCCTCGACATATCAGAGATGCCCCTATGTTCGCAATGGGTTATCAATATGTAGAGGGAGACTAGTCATGTACCAATATAAGGATGAACTGCACCATGAACAGGCTCAGCAAGATCATATGTAACTACAAGATCTCAATCCCTCTTCGCCTTCCCATGGAATTCAATTGACCACATACACCACCTCGCGGAATTACCTCATTCTCTGAAGCAGTTCTCAAATGCGGGGTCCACCTTCCACTTCATCCTTACATAAAATCCATCGTCGACTATTACGGAGTCTTTCATTTTCAACTAACTCTAAACACTTATAGATACATGGTAGGTCTGTACATACTATACCATAAACTATGCTTAGAAACCCCCACTCTTGAAGAGTTCGCTTGGTTTTACTAAGTAAAATCAAACCCATCAGACTTTGGTTTATTTTATGTGAGTAAGTGGTCCAACCAAGCAATAAAAACTACATACGGGGTTCGCAACAACATAGGAAAATGGAAAAATCTATTTTTCCACTTTGACTATGCGGATAACGGCTTCTTTCAGAATCCTGGTAGGGGGCTTTCAATTTATCGCATTTTCTGTATAATCATATTTATTCTGATCGCACTCTTATGTCATCGCAGACAACAGGGAATAGCCTGGACTTTCCAGAGAACAGCTCACAAGGGTGTACAGAATCAACGACCTTCCGATTGAGGAATTCGATTGGAAGAAACTTGGGACTTCCAAGAACTTAGTCGCTTGCATTTTGCTTCCAAGGGGAGCCGCCTTCCCTGATCCCACCGTCCGTTCAACCAGACCCTCGAGCTCGAAGAAGAAGAAGCTGAGGAAGTAGACGGAAAAGAGTGCCTCATCTTCTAAACCTAGGAAACAAAAAGCACCTGCCACCCCTACAACCTTGGAACCATCATCTCTAGAAACAACATTACCACCAGCTTCTCAACAGCAAAAAGGTAATTATATATATATATATATATTTTTTCATCATCATCGTATTATGTCACCTTGCTTGCTGACACATCTGTATATAAATGGTTATTGGTAGCCGACTGCGAGCACCACCTTCCACTCTGGGGTCCATGGCAAAGTCCAAGAAGCCAGAGAGCACACCTCCATTGACGTTAAAAGGGAAAGAGAAGGTCGACACTTCCAAGAAACGAAAAGTCGCCTTCGAGGATATCCCGACAAGCTCGCCTCCTCCACAGCCTCTAACTGTGAGCCATCCTGAACCATCCAAGGAGACTGCCACTTCTTCGGAACTGAACCAGTTTGATAAGGACAAGGAGCTCTTTGCACTCCTTAAACAATTACCGGAGAAGGCTGGTATGAGCGCAGCCTTCATTGATCGCTTCACTTCCGAAGAGGGCTGGGAGAGGATGAAGCGACGATCTGCCAAGGTTACCTTTGGTTCTGCGATGAGGATATTGGCAAACGTAAGCATCTTCTATTTTCTCTTATCAATGCATTTTTCTAGTATTGATGTGTTATATTTTCAGACTGCTGCACCTGCTGTCCTGATACATGACCCAGTCCTCGAGTGTTTGGAGAAGGCCGAAAAAGTCGAAGAGTTAACCCAAGCATTCGAGGACTCAGAGAAGGCTCGCGAGGAGGAGAAAAAAACCTTCGATTTAGAGAAATAGCAGCTGCTCGAAGGTCTTGCCAAGGAGAATTTCGAAAAGGAAAAGCTCGAGGAAAAAATTAAAGAGCTTGAGAAGACTATCTCGAGCATCCAGATCACATGAAGGAGGCGTCAATAGAGGCGGCTTGCAAGGCTGTTAAAGAGTTCAAGGCTACTGAAGTCAAGGAGCTTGAAGACAAAGCCAGTGACATCGCCTCGTCGACCATTATATATAACATCTTCTGCGAGCATCCGGACTTCGACTTTTCCATCCTTGGCGAAGACGTGGTCGAGCTTGTCCATAGTTGGAGGAAAGATGAAGCTACCAAAACTGGAGATGGTGGAGCTAGCATGTCTGCACAATAATAATGTTCTTTTATTATTATTTTTTTACTTCAGAACAATACGGGCTTGGTCCCCTCTTATTTGTATTTCTTTGCTTGCATACAAGTGCGAGCTTTTATCAATGAATGAATATTTTCTTTATTAGATGTTTACTCCTGTAAAACAATCAATACACTATGTCGTAATATAGAAGATAATTAATTTAACCAAGTAGTCAATCACTAAGTGACTGATCAGTACGCTACTGCGATTTGAATCCAACACACTTAAAATGGTTGTGTTAGGATAGGTTAGGTCGCTTAAGAAAACAACAAGTATGAGTGATACAAACTCAATACTATTTTTCAAAAGTTCCATGGCAAAATGTAAATATAGCAATATATCACATCGAACAATGAACATTTTTGCTTAGTTACTTTGTTGTTCGAGGAGGAAATTGCATAATACGACATGTTAAGGCATGAAGGGAGGAGAAAATCCTAAGATTTTAAGGAATTTTAGATATTTCGACGATCTAAAATTCTGACTCCCTCTAAATGGGTGTTTTGCATAGTCCTTTAGGAAGCAAGTAGAATATAATATTCTGATCCCACTTTCCCCCGAGTCTTATGGTGTTCAAAGATTGCCATAAAACTATAAAAAGTACCAAATCGAATGATCGATGAGGAGACACCCTTATTGATGATGACGAATGACGATCAACGAATGAACATTAACGAATGACGATCAATGAATGATGAACAACGAATGACGAACAACGAATGACGAACAACGAATGACGAATAAATAGATATTTTTATTAATGAATGACGAGATCATGAAGATATACATGAAAATTTACTGATAATAGCGACGAAGTTGTTCTTCATTCCAGGCATGCTCGATCTTTTGTCTGCCAGTGCGAGCTAACTTATATGTCCTAGGTCGAATGATGGCATCAATAGCATACGGTCTTTCCCAAGAGGGTCCAAATACTCCAGCACTATGCTCTTTATTATTAGGTAGGACTTGCCGAAGAACAAGGTCACCAACTTCAAATCCTCTTCATCTGACTTTAGAGTTATAATATTGAGCAGTGCGTTGTTGATATGATATGATTCGAAGGTGATACTGCTCGTGCCTTTCTTCTAAAAGATCGAGCTCAATCCTCATTAGTGTTTTGTTGCAATCTTGCTCATAGGTTGATCGTCGTAGAGAGCCCGCACCAATTTCAACTGGAACCATTGCTTCATATCCATACGCTAAAGAGAATGGACTCTCTCCAGTAGTTGTTCGTTGAGTGGTGCGATAAGCCCATAACACTTCAAGGAGTACCTCTAGCCAAGCTCCTTTATGCTCTTCCAACTTTGTCTTTATATTGTGTTTAAGTATTTTATTTATCATTTTGACTTGTCCATTGGCTTGTGGATGAACAACAGCGGAGAAATTCTTCTTGATGCCTAAGTTGTTACAGAAGTTACGGAATTCGTCGCAGTCAAATTGTTTTCCATTATCAGAAATTATGGTATTTAGTATATCATAACGGCAGATTATAAACTTGTAAAAAAAATCTATCTTCTTTTTTGCGGAAATGGTACTCAAAGCTTCAGTTTCTATACACTTGGTGAAATAATCGACTGCGACCACTGCATACTTCAACCCACCTCACACTAATGGAAGTGTTCCAATAATATCATTTCCCTATACTGCAAATGGCCATAGACTGGTCATTGGAGTGAGAGGAACGGATGATATTCTAGGAACAGTTGCAAATCGTTGGCATTTGTTACACCTCCTAGTAAATTCCATCGTATCCTTCTTCATGGTCGGCCAAAAATACCCTTGTCTTAGAATCTTATTTGCAAGTACCTGGCCCCCGGAATGATTTTCATATATTCCTTCGTGAATCTCCCTCATAATGTAGTCCGCTTTTTCTTCATCGATATATAACAATAGCGGTGCACTAAAATTCCTTCGATAAAGCTTCTCGTCATAGATAATATAGCGAGTTGCTTTCATTCAAAGTCATTTTGCGTTGTCTTTATTTTTGAGGAGATCGTCATTTTGTATATACTTCATTATAGGATCTACCCACGACGATTTTTTATCAACCGTCATAACTATTTAGGGTTTTGCTTCGATACTAGGTTTTGTAAGAAACTCGACAGGGACCACCTTTAGTAATTCGGCATCTTTTGTTGAGACGAGTTTAGCTAAGGCATCTGCCCGAGTATTCTTAATGCGAGAAAGAAGTTGAATATTATAGGTAGTGAATGTCAAGAGTAATCTTTGTACCTCCTGTAAATAAGTCATCATTTTCTTTCCTCTTGCTTGATATTCACCATTTACTTGACAAACGACCAGCTAGGAATCACTATATACCTCAATTACTTCGACCTTCATTTCTTGTGCGAGCTTTAGTTTGGCTATCAGTGCTTCATATTCTGTCTCATTATTTGATGCTGTAAATTTGAAAAGAAGTGTACAATTAATATTATGCCCTTTAGGACTGATTAGTACTAAACCCACACCAGCTCCATTCTCGTTCGACAATCTATCGACATAAAGCTTCCACAATCTGGATAAATCTGTAGCAGGCTTTTCGATTATTTCTGTGGGAAGATCGACATTATATATGAATTCCGCAATGAAATCTGCGAGGGCTTGCCCTTTGATCATCGTGCGAGGTTGAAAATCAATTTCGAACTGACTCAACTCAACTACCCACTTAAGTAGTCGTCCAAAAGCCTCGGGTTTTTGTAGAACATGCTTTAATGGAAAGTTCGTGAAAACTTTGATAGTGTGCGCATGAAAATAAGGTCAAAGTTTCCTGGATGCGACAATGAGTACTAATGCCAATTTCTCTATCTCTGGATATCTTGTTTCGACATTGAGTAATCTTTTACTTACGTAGTACACTGATCGTTGTATCTTTTCATATTCTTGAATTAACGCAGTGCTTGTTGCATATTTAGAAACAGCGAGGTATAATAATTCTTCTCCCGGATTTGGCTTCGACAGGAGTGGAGAAAAACCCAAGTGTATTTTTAATTCTTGGAACGCCTGGTCGCATTCTCCCGTCCACTTGAACCTCTTCGAACTTTCAATACTTCAAAGAATGGTTGGCACTTATCCGTCGACTTGGATACAAATCGACTCAATGCAGCCACTCTTCCTGCCAGGCTCTGCATATCTTTGGGTTTGCGAGGAGATTGCATATCAATCAGCGCTTATATCTTCTGAGGGTTAGCTTCAATACCTCGCTGATTGACCATAAAACCCAGAAACTTTCCAGATCCTACCCCGAATGCACACTTCTGAGGATTCAGCTTCATTTGATACTTTCGGAGAATTTTGAACATCTCATCAAGATGTTTGATGTGATCTTCGACTTTCTTCGACTTCACTAGCATGTCATCAACATATACCTCCATTGTCTTGCCAATTTGTTTTACAAGCATCATGTTGACAAGACGCTGGTAGGTTGCTCCTGCATTGATGAATCCAAAGGGAATCTTTTTGTAACAGTATAATCTTCGATCAGTGATGAATGAGGTATGCTTCTCATCTAGTTCGTACATGAGGATTTGATTGTATCCAGAATATGCGTCCATGAAACTTAAGAGTTTATGCCCCGATGTCGCGTCTATAAGCTGGTTGATTCTTGGAAGGGGAAAGCTGTCCTTCGGGTATGCTTTATTGAGATCTGTGAAATTGATGCACGTTCTCCACTTCCCGTTGGGTTTCTTTATAAAAACCAGGTTTGCAAGCCAGTTCGGATAAAAAGATTCCCTGATAAATCCAATTTCGAGCAACTTTTCTACCTCTTCTTTCAGCGCGACGTAGCATTCTGAATTCATAGCTCTTCTTTTCTGCCGTACAGGCTTCTTTGTTGGATCTATGTTAAGACGGTGGCATATGATATTCAGATCGATCCCGACCATGTCCAAATGTTACCACGCGAAGACATCCAAGTTAAATTCCAGAAAAGTGACTAATGAAGCTCGCACAGGTTCTTGAAGCCTCGCTCCAATCTTTAAAATCTTGGAGGACCTATCAAATAGCAAATCCTCCAAGTCTTCAATGGGTCTAGTTTTGACCTCTCTATCTATTTCTCGAGGGTCGAGGTCTTCGCTTGTCATTTCGATTGATGTTTCACCTGACACTTCGACTGACGTTTCGCCTGACTCTTCGAGGGATGTTTCGCTTGACGCTTCTCTTTGGACTATCATTGTGCGAGGTGTCGCATCCTTTGCTGCGAGCTTTAAAGAGTTGTTATAACAAGTCCTCACATCATATTGGTTGCCACGCACTTCGCCCACTCCTTGTTGAGTCGGGAATTTACTAGCGAGATGATAGATCGATATTACTGCTCGAAGTTCCCTCAGTGTTGGTCTTCCCAGTACAGCATTGAATGCAGAGGGGCAATCTATAACCAAGAACTGGGTCATTACCATTGAAACCCTAGGGTAGGTTCCAACGTTGACCATTAACTCAATCATGCCTATAGGCATTATGCTACTATCAAAGAATCTGTAGAGTGGAGTGGCGGCAGGCTTTAGGTCGCTTTTATTCAACCCTATCTTTTTAAAGGCGTCGTAATACATGATGTCAACAGTACTTCCGTTATCGATCAATACTCGCCATAATTGTGTGATTCCATAATTGATCTTTATGACCAATTCATCATTATATGGATAATGGACTTCTCTCGCGTCTTATTCTGTGAAGGTAATATCCATATCTGGTACTCGCTGAAGCTTTCATGGTCACTGTTCGAGGTGCATGACGTTGGTCAATGGCTACTACCGAGCTTCTCGTGCATACCTATCCTGCGCTCTCTTGGAATCTCCCCCAATGTGTGGTCCTCCGAAAATAGTTCGCACCTCGCGCTGAATTTCTGGAGGTCGTTGTCGGTTTTCTTCTCGCCTTTCATTATTTTATTTAGAGTACTAACCATAGCCGCCCTTCTTTAATCAATCTTTTGATCTTATCTTTCAGGGCAAAGCAGTTATTAGTATCGTGTCCAATATCATTGTGATACCGATAAAACTTGTTGGGGTCGCGCCTCACTCTATCTCTTTTCATTAGTTTCGGTTGATGATAATGCTCCTGTTGGTTTGTGACCACATAGATATAATCTATGGGTGCATTCAATTTAGTATAATTATTAAACCTCATGGGAGCTCTTGGAATCTCCTGCTTTTTCTGTTTAGGCTGCTTCTCAGTCGATTGTTCACTACTCCTTTTGTTCGACTTCTTATTATTGTTATTATTGTTTGTTGTCGCATCTTTGGTAGCATCCTTTCCTCCTCTCCTTGTCCTCTTAAGTTTTTCGCGTGAAGATTCCTCTTAGATGTCGACCAACTCTTCGATAGAAGTCTTCAAGGGTTCTGCATTCTCGTTCTAGTAACTCTTCTCAGAGATTAGTTTCTGGTTGTACCCCAGCCATCATTAGAGTTAAGACTCCTCCCTCAGGTGGGTTATTGACCTTTGCTAACTCTGAGATAAAACGATTTAGGTAAGATCGTAGAGTTTCCTCTGGACCTTGCCGAATAGCAGACAGACTTACCTGTGGAACAGTAAAATTCTTCACAGCTTGGAATTGCCTCAATAATGCAGTCTGAAGCTGTTGCCAGGACGAGATTGAACTAGACTTGAGTCCTCAGAACCACTTCTTTGGCGCTCCTGTGAGAGTTACAACAAAGCATCTACAACATGCGAGATCATCAATACGATGAAGTTCCATCAGGTCGCTAAAGTGATCCATATGGTCCTGCGGATCAGTTTTCCCATCAAAAGTGTTTATGGTAAGAAGTTTAAATCCTGTAGGTAAGGCGGCAACTCGAACCTCCTCACTGAATGGTGATTGACGATACCCATTAGTAAGCTCATCATCCTAACCAGCAAGTGCATCTAAAGTAATCCTCAGATTATGAACATCAATATTTAAAGGGAGAACATTCTCTTACTGGTGGTAGGAGTGGCATTTGATCGTTATCACGATATAAGGCAGGTTGGTTTGGTAGGGTGTGTTGCGACCTTAGGGATTCCAATGAAACAGTGCGACAAGATTGGCTTTGGTCGTTGTGATGCGATATGGATCACTCTTGACTATGTCACTGATCTAGATGTTGTCTCAGGTCTGTAGGATTCTGTCGAGATTCCCTACTGATCCTTTCAAAGACACTCCTCGATTGATATTTTTGCTCGTGTTCAAGATAATCACGATTGATGGTTGCTCTCCGGGAAGGTTGTCCACGATCACGATCAGTACTCGAACTTTTAGTACCAGATACTAGAGGCAAGTCTGCAACCTTGCCTTTTCTCTTAGAGATGCAATCCCCTCGACGCTCCTGCCAGGCTTTAGGTTGGTCGCGGTTCCCTATCTCCAGGATCTGAATTCCTCTCTCATGTTGTTGAGCAGGACATTCTCTGGGACGTTCGTGCAGTAGTGAAGTTAGCATCTGTCCCTCGGCAAGTCATCGTAAAGAGTCATTAATCTGACTTGTAATTTGTTGAAGGTTTACCAATGCTTTTTCCATGCAATTCTGTCTCTGGACAATATTTTCTGGTCCGGTCACGGTAGACTGATCCTGAGCAGAATCTACCTGTGCAGCAGCGGTACTTTGGGGATGATTTTGGTTAGTTCCGGTATTTCTGGTAGTGTTTCTGGTATTTGCCATTGTTGAAAGAGGTGGAATGGACAAAATTTTCTGCCGGAATAGCCCTTCCTCTAGCGCCAATTGTTGACAGATTTGTCAACAATAAATTTAGGAAAATTGCAAAATGTGGCTTGTGTGTGAAAATAGTTAATTAACTAAAACAAACAAAGAGACAAGAATTTTATAGTGATTCAGCCCCAAAAAAGATGAGCCTACGTCTACTATTTTTTACTATTTTCTGGAGAATTACAAGAACTCAAAATTACAATGTGTTGTCCAGAAAGAAGAAACAAGAGTTTAAAAGGTTCTCCAAAGATCCTAGATTGAAATATTGAACTCCTTTTATATAGGTAAGGATAGCTCAATATTTCTCAATTGTGAGAATGGGTAACTGTATAATCGGGCAATACAATTTGAGTAACAATATAACTGGGTAATCACTTAAATGAGATGACTGATCGATCTTTAAAGGGAAACTTTTGTTTCCCTTTCTTTATAAGTTACCCTTCTTAACGAAGCGTAGTCTAGTTTCCTTTTCATTCTGGTCGTACTTAACTCGTTCGGAGGAGGTCGCACGTAACTCTTTTGGAAGAGTTCGTACTTAATCTTACTCATACGACATGACATTCACTTAGTCAACTTTTTTCTTTATGATATTAACATATAGGATTTTAGATCGCACAACAACGATGAAGAAGAGGTGATGTGCTGACTAAAGCCAATTTTGAATTTTGAGGAAGATTTAGTTATTAGGACAACTTCAACCTAGCGGTCAAAATGCAGCTTTTGCTAAAAGTAGAGCAGCCCAGGCCCTTCAACTGAGTGTTATTCTCTGTGCCAAAATGGAGAATGGAGGGCCGTTACAGTACCGTGTCATTAATAGTAATAGTGTGTCACTGTAGCAATAGCGCTATTTTTTTCTTTTTTAATTTTTGTCAAACTTTCAAAAATGCCTCTTTCAATATTTAATTTCTACGTATATCCTTGAGCCCATTTTACTTTTAAAATATTTTAATTAATGTAAATAATTTTATATTGATTGATAAATTAATTAATTAAATATTTTGAATTTGATTATAAAAAATGTTACATATTTAAAAATAATTAAAACTGTGTATATAATATTTTAAAATTAATAAATAATCAAACACTTAATTAAATTTAACAAAATACAACTTTCATTATACCATAGTAGATAAACTGGATCCAAAATTGTTCATTTTGCTCTAAGATCCTATTATTTATGTAATTTCACAAATGACATAATTGATTAATATATCGTTAAATTAATATGATTTATATAAATATTTTAGTAAAGTAATTATTTAAATAAAATATCTATAAAGAGTTAAGGGGTAAAAAAAAAAAAAGAAATTTAAGTAAAAGATAGAGAAAATATTTTTTTTGGTTGTAGATAAATATTTTTTTAGTGTAGTATTTAGAGTAATAAGATGGAAATGGAGTATATATATGTATATATAAAGTAAAATTGTTGTATTTTAGAATTTTAGTCGTGGAATAATAGAGTTTTTGATTGGACGGACATGCCGTTACCGAAGCAACTTTAGTTGCTCCATTTGGTGTAAATTTCCCATATCTCATCTTCTATGACAAGATACAAAACTAAAGACTTAGAATGTTCAAGATATGCCTCGTAAACTTGGTCTCATCTCCTTTTATTGTTATCTCTTCTTTGTTTGCAGGCGAGGAACTCCAAACGAACCCAACTCAATGGAGACTACAATCATCTACGTTACCGATCAACCTAGACCAACAGAGACCCCATTCTCTATGTTTCCAGTCAACCCAGATCAATAGAGACTTTCCGTTCTTCCTTTGTACCAATTTGCTTGAAAAAGTCAGAAATCAGAGAGTAAAAAGTTGAGAAATTGAAATTTTAGCTTGAAATTTTGTGGAAAATTTTGGGTCTTCAACGACATTCCGATGTAGTTCAATGTAACTCGTTATAATTCGATTCATTTCAATGTTTAATTTTGATGCAATTCAACCATATACAATGAAATGCGACAACGTTTTGACTGGAGTTATAAGTTCAAAATTTTGATAGTTTTTGATAAATATTTTACTGTATTTCGACATATTTGTTACATGTCAATAGTTTTCGAAAAATCTTGTTACCAGGTAAAGATGATGAATGCAATGGGCATAAGGGGCAAAAGCGTGTGATTTGAGTATAGTGGGAATGGAAGGCTAGGTGGGTGATGGCTGGAGGAAGAACGCCGGAGAAAGCCAGGCAGCGACGAATGGAAGAGGGAAACCCTCAAACAGGGTGTGAGGCACATCTCATGAGCGTTAAATAATTGTATGAACAGATGAGAGAGAGAGAGGAGACAAGAGAGCTGGTTTGAGTTTGTGGCACAGAGAACGGGTGAGATAGGAGTTGTTTTTGGTTTTTTATTCCGATGCATAACTATGCTTTCAAATTATGAAGGGTCATTTTTTATCATTTTGTCCGATAAGCATAGATATGAAACAATTATTGAGTGGAGCATAAAAATCAAATTAGACATAATTTGGAGCATATTTAATAAAGTATCTCAAATAAATTGATCTACAAAAAAAATGACTATTTTGTGCCAAAAAAAATATAGAAAAGGGCCATTTATTGAAATGAGATGAGAAAAAACAAAAAACGGATATATATATATATATATATATATATTTTATAAATACTTAAAAAAAAAAAAAAGCAGAGGTCTTACTCATTAGTGGTTGTGGGAATGCTTTGATCGGAAGAGTACCCCACTTTATCCATGAAAGTGCCACGTGGCAAAAGGTGATTGTAGAAAAGAATCATCCATTAGTATAGCAATCTATCTTCCCCCACGAAAATCTCCATCACAGCCTGGAATTGAGAGTTGAGACAAATAAAAAATAAAAAATAAAAATAAAAACCTCTCCCTACTCTTAGAACAACAAGGCCACTCACCACCACAAACTACGTATAAACATTTCTCACCTTAGAGAGAGAAAGGGAAAGGAAGAAAAAGAAGAAAAAAATGGCAGCAACCTTTGCGACCGCATCAACCGTAGTAGGCCTTGGTACTTCCTCGCTCTCTTCTCCTAAGAGAACAGCCCTCTCTTCAGGTATATACTTGCAAAGGCTAGATCACCGCCTCCTATTCTACACCACGATCACGTACCAAATGTATATAAATTTTCTACAGAAGTTCTCAATAAAACTTTCTTAAAAGTACTATGATGAAAACCAAGTTGTACCATATTTATTGTGTTATTACAATGAGTAGTGATTTATGGCTAAATAAGTTGGATCCCTATCATTACTTTTTAATTATCAATGAATAACTATTTATTTTAGACCTTCTCTATAAAATGTGTCCTAGTTGAGTTCTAACTCCAAAAGAAGGGGAAAAAAAAAAGAGAAATGTGCCTGTGATAGGTCTCTTCGTTGGACTAAGAATAATAAGCTTTTTAAAATTTGAGTTACTAATTGACGGGATATTATTCTTTTATATTTGTAAATGGTAAACTTGTTTTAGTTAGGTGTCCTTTTTTATCTCTTTTATTTAATTCTTTAGAAATGAATTGATAAACTGTGACTTTAGCTAATGACTAAATTAATTGATATATCACTATTTTTTTTCCTTTTTTTTGGTTTTAAGTGATTGTTAGATCTAATTATTATTTGTTATATAAAAAGAGTTATTGGTTGATTATAATAGGCTTTTTGAAGTCCAGCGTGACCGCTAGGAACCCGCTGAGGCAAGCACGCGCTTCAGGCGGGAAGTTTACCTGGTAAAGATCACTCGGTTTGAGCTTTGGTTTTTTTTTTTTTTTTTTTTTGGTTTAAGAAAATCAGGACCGTTGATTTTGTGTTACTAATGATCATCATGATTGATTTGGTTTTATTTTTAATTTAATAATTGTTGGAATAGCTTCGAGAGAAATTGGTTGCGAAGGGATTTCAATGTGATAGGGTTTGGATTGATCGGATGGATAGCACCATCCAGCATACCAGTAATCAACGGCAAGAGCTTAACGGGCCTTTTCTTTGAAAGCATTGGGGCTGAGCTAGCTCACTTCCCCACTCCTCCTGCTCTTACTTCCCAATTCTGGTTGGTACCTTTTGTTTTATTTTATTTTTATTAAACTTAACCTCAACATAAGAGATCTGTCCTTTTTCCCCTTAATTTTATAGGTCATACTTTCATATGCTAATTATATTTGATAACCCAATTTTGCGTTTGTAGTTTTAAAGGTCATAAAATTGGTTTACCTTTCAAATTGACACGAAATTTTGTTGTGCTACTTTAGTTTATTTGTTGTATTAAATTGAGTTAATAATTCAATTTAGTCTATTTGAAATTAATACGTTTGTGATAAGCCAAAAAAAAAAAAAAAAGCATAAGGCTTTATCTTATTATTAGTTCCGGAATAATAACCTCATTTTGAAATCTATATCTAGTAATTTGAATTATATTTTTGTCTCAATTCGGTCTTTTAACTTTCAAATGTCACATATGCTGCTACTCTATGTTTCTTTGTATCAGTTGGTTGTACTAGTACGTGGAGATTCAAGAACCAAAAATTAAAAAAAAAAAAAATTTAAAATCAACGGTTAATTTGATATATTTTAAAGGTTAGGACTAAAATGGGTGGGCTTTAAAGGTTTTGCCTGGTATTCTAGGGTTAATAGGGGAAAATAATCAAGGAAAGAGAAGGTCCCACCGAGATTTGAACTCGGGTTACTGGATTCAGAGTCCAATGTCCTAACCGCTAGACCATGGGACCTGCTCCTCCAAGCACTGGACTTTTATTACTCAAATTGATTTATAATAGTTTTCTTCTTCAAATAATTTCCGTAAAACTTAAATTTGCAGGTTGTGGTTGGTTACGTGGCATTTGGGACTATTTATCGTCCTTACCTTTGGGCAGATTGGATTCAAGGGAAGGACCGACGACTACTTTTGAAGTTGATCTCATTTTCAATATTTTGTGTGAAATATTCTATGTATAATATTATGTTCTAAACCTCTTTGCCTTTAATTCTCCTCGCTTAAACTGACTACCTTTCTTTACTCGTATTATTGTGTATTCTTTTTAACTAGCGTAAATTCGATCAGTGACCATTTTATGAACACAAAGGAGAGAAATAATTCATAAGTAAATTTTTTAAATAAACTTAGCACACATGTGAATTTCTAGTAATAATAACCAAACTCATAAAAAAATTTCAATTGACAACTTTTATTTCAATTGCTACTTCTTAGTTTCAAGTTAAATTTTGTATTATGGAATTATTGATCAGACAATATAAACATTAAAAACAAATTGAAATGCTCAATATATATTATAATAAAACCTCAATTTAATTAAATTAAAAAAATTGAAACACTCATGATCTAATTATATCGTAACTCTAAAAAAGAAATTTACCTCATGGTTAAAGTAATAAAAATCATAATTCTAAATATAAAAAAGTGAAAAAAAAAAAAAAAATTCTGAGCAAATTTGAGTTGAGTAAATCCGTCTCAGCTCGTGTGGTTCCTCTCATTATCACAAAGTCTCTCTCGATCTCTCTATCTCTCTCCCGCGGTCTAAAGCTCTCCAAAGTCCTTGCTACTCCTCCCCCCGGCGCGTCGTAGACACTTCTTAAGACAGAAGCCATGAACCATCGACTCTACAAAGTCTGTTTCTACTTTTTATTTATTTATTATTTATTCACGCTACAAGACTCCACCAATTTTATAGTTTACGAATCCTCCAATTTAATATATCTTATTTCCCTTTTTATATGATGCACTCCTTTTAATCATTCACTTAACCAGAATAACAAGACAGCGGTTATATCTATCAGGATATACGTTAGCAAGAGCTTGTCACGTATAATGGCTGATATGGAGTCCCTAAATTGTAATCGGGCCGTTTGAATCAATAGACTTGGGCCTTCTTCTTAGTTCAAGCAATGGACTGCTAGATAATTGAATCATGGGTTGGGCCAAGAACCGAATCTAATCTAACCCACTAATATTTTAAATTTGATTAACTAGATGTCTAATTTTTAAATTTTATAGCTAAATGTTTAGATATATATATTTTTACATTTAGTAGATATATTTATTTACTAATTTCAGTTACTATACTGAACTGTACTAAGTATATAATTTTTCATGCCTAATATATAAAATTTTATACTTACTGTTGATGGAGGTTTTATCAACAATAAATTTATGAATAATCAAGAGATGTGGCTTGTGTAAATTGAAGTAAATAATCAAAGCAAATAAGGAGAGAGTGATTTATAGTGGTTCAGTCCCGAAAAAGATGAGCCTACGTCCACTGTTTTCTCACTATAATGATGAATATTCAAGGTTACAATACTCAAAAGCTATTGAAGAATGCTAAAGAGTTTAGACTACCCAAAGTTTGGAATACCCTAGGCGTGTATTTGCTCTGACTTCTATTCTCTGTGACTTGCTTCTGCCCAGAATTGGTTGTGTCCTTGTTCGGATCATAGAGTCCCCTTTATATAGATTGTAGTGACCTTATCCCCCTAGGTTCCTTATGTCTCTA
>JXTB01000007.1:1902850-1914861 GCA_002914805.1 Parasponia andersonii
TTTCGTGTTTCCCTTTTCCTATAGGTTTCCTGTTTGTTAAGGAAAACTGGACGGAGAAGGTCGCACAAAAACCTGCGGAAGAGGTCGCATATAAGTATCACGGAGGAGGTCGCATATATCCTTCTTGGAGGAGGTCGCATACCTTAGGATTCTAGACCGCACAACACTTACTATACAAACGTATATACATGATATTTTGTCATAATATTTGACAAAGGGATATTTACTTAAATTGGGTCCCAAATTTGATCATATTTCTATAAGCTCTATCTACTTCGAGTATTTATAAAAAATAGCCTTTTTTAAAGACCAATTTAAAAATGAGCCATTTTTACACCTATTTAATAATTTATTTTGATAAATAGCCATTTTTAATAGCCATTTTTAGTTTATCTATTTTTTTATAAAGTAAATTAATTTTTTAAATATTAAATCAATTTTCTAAAAAATAAATCAATTTCCAAAAATAAATTAATATATTTTGATATACTAAATAAAGTGAGTTAATTTTTATAAAGTAGACCAATTTTTTAAAACAAATTAATCAATATATTTTGATGCAGTAAATATGAAAAAGGCTTATTTTTAAATAATTTTCAAAATTCAATCATGTTTTAATAATATTTAAAAAATGACCATTTTCCAAACTATGATCCAAAATTTGGCCATTTGACTAAAAATCTAATCTACCTTTGTAATTGTACCCCTGAATTGCAATTATTCCCCTAATTAAGAAAAACATTTAAATTAGCTAATAATGATATATAAAAGTAACTAATAAAGTATGAAATTAAGGCTATACATGCATGTAAATATTATGCTCATTAATTAATTTAATATATCAAAAAATGCAGCACATAAATATGAATTTATTTTTTATTTCAAGATTAAGATAAATATCTTTAATTGTTTGTGAGTATAAATTCTTTGATTGCGATACTTTTATAATGAACATATTTCATATAGTTTAGTTCAACGCGGTAGGATTTTTGTTCAATACCAATACTTTAGTTGACTTAGAATCATCGTTCATGATTGAAACAGAAAAAGCCTATAACACTTGTACCAGATAAAATACCTCGCTTCTATCTTGTGTGCTATGAATAATATTTTGACTACATATAGAATTATGTCTACCACATCTAATTCTTAATAATATTCTATCATTAACTTTTAATCTTGAATTCTTGAGATGTTATGTCTTTGATATAAATGATATGACATTATAAAAAACTATATGAAATAAATAAAAGCAATAATGCCTTTAGTAAACCTAATTTTATTACCGAAAATTTAATACTTTTTCAAGGGATAATTTCTAATATCTCACCAACCCATTTAAGGAGTTAACCATTTAAGGAGTGAACCACTTGAGAAGGTCTAAATTTCTCTCTTTGTATGTGCGAGCGAGCACATAAAAGAGAGCATTACTGACTTGATTGTTGGTGTTCCTTTGGCAGATAGCCCATAGGTGCCTACCACCACTTATGTGTGTCTATGTCTGTGTAGAAGAGAGACTTGATTGTTGTGTTATCCCAAGAAAAAACCCAAGAAGAGGTGAATTAGGTTTTTAAGACTTTTACAAATTTTTTGAATAAAGTAACAAGATTGAGTAAATAATAAATTAGACAAGTAAAAATAGCAAATAAATAAGCACAATATAAAAGTAAATAAATTAAAGAGATAGGGATAGAGAGATGCAAGTGCTATTTTTACGAGGTTCGACAAACACAACGGTTTACCTATGTTCCCGGTTCTCCGTAACTTACTTAGAGCTTTCTACTATCGGATCAAGATTATGGGCTTGACTGACCCCTTGTACAATCCGGAGTGATTTCTTCTTAGGCACACCCACGCCTTTACAATAGTCTTGAATCCGACTCTATTACGCCGAACCACGGATTGTTTAGAATCCGATGTCAACCTCACCTATACCGGATTGTTTATGACTCCGGTGCCAACCTCACCTCTCAATAATGTTTTTATGAAAATACAAGTGAACACTCACTCAAAGAATCACCTTTCAAAGAAATAATACATTATAAGCTTAGGTGATTTGAGAACAATGCACAAATGATGCTCTAAGAATAGCTCAAATAGATTTGAAAGTTATAGTTGAGTAAAAGAGAGCTTTTGCACTTAAAAACTGATTGGGTATCAATATAGGTTCGTATTCTCGCTATCTAAGTCATCATACTTGGCTCTATTTAAAGATATCTTCAAAAACTAGCTGTTTTCGACCGTTGGTATCTTACTGCCAGAATTTTGATCGACTAAAAATATTTTTGGTCGACCAAAAAACTAGTCGTTGGAGTCCGAAATGCCAGTTCAGCTCTAACGGCCATTTTTGGCCTTTATTTTAGTCGACCAAACCTGGTCGGTCAAAATCAGTCAGAAACAAAGGATTTTTTGTTTCTTTGAACTAATTTAGTCGTTTTAAAAACTTCCCTTTTCCAAAACATTTTTAACTTTAAGAAAATGTACTTTTGAGAATATTTAGTCTAGATTAAAAATGATATTTATTATCAAACAATCAATGGATTTAAAGTTTAGCTAATTCTTTGAAGATTTGTTTGAAAAAACCTTTGAAAGATTTTTGAGCCATATCAAAGAGAATATTTTGTGCAATGCAATAAATCAAGTACGAGACTAGGAAATAAATTTTAACCTATTTTAGACTTGGTCTTGAATCTTGATTCTTCACATTCATCTTCATCCTTTGAGGTTTATCAATAATGCTCTATTCTTGAGTACTTTATTTCTTGAACTTTATCAATTTCTTTTTTAACTTTATAACTACAAACTCAAGCCAGTTATTAGTAACTAATCATATGTTTATTATTATCAAAATAAGATAAGATTGAAAGCCACATAGGTCAACATGTTGGAGTCTTTTTGGCCAAGTACCCCATCAGTGTCTAGCACCAGCTATGTATATGTGTATTAGTGAGAGATAGGCCATCGATGTGTAGCACCACTTGTGTATGTATGTATAAGTGAAAGGGAGGCAATCAGTGTCTAACACCACTTGTGTATATGCCTGAGAGACAGAGAGAGAGTGTGTGTGTGTGTGTATAAAAGATAGCATTACTGACTTAACTATTAGAGTCCCTTTGACAAATATTGAAAGTGTCTAGAAGCTAGTTGCTTAGTTAGTTATCTAGTCAATGTCTAGTCAGCTTGTAGTCCATGAATTATGGAATTTGTTAAAGTTAGTTTACTAATTTGTTATCAGTTTGTTAAGCTCTCTCTTTGTACATAAGCTACATGTTGGTATTTGGACCTAATACTTACAAAAAATCATACATGCATGCATATATGGAAAAAAAAAACATATGATCACATCATGAACCTAAGGAAAAAGAAGGCAAATTTAGGTTTCAAAATTTTTACATAAAAATAATTTTCATAACCATAGAATATGCATATATCATATATAGGATCATATATAACATAAATCAAATCTAGATACATAAACCCTAGAGACAAGATTAGGGTTTACCTTTTGTAGCGTGCTCCTCCTTGATCTCCTCGTGGATGGTGATCATATCTGCAATCCTAGATCTTCTTGGAGAATGATTAAAAGATGAGTAGGCACCAAGTTGAATCTCTCGTTAGAGAACGATTAAGAACACTTTTTTGATCTTTTGGAGCACTGGGATGTGAGATGAGACTATGAGATTACAAGAAACTTTTTCTCTTCTCTTTTGCTCTTGATTGATGAGGCGAGTAAGTACCAAGTTGAATCCTTCGTTAGAGAACGATCAAAAATAACTTCTTGATCTTTTGAAACACCGGAATATGAGATGAGACTATGAGGTTGTAGGAAACTTTTTCTCTCCTCTCTTAGCCTTAAGTGGTCGAATTCTCTCTCTCTCTTTCCCTGTGCCATATGCATGTGACACTGTATGTGTTACTATGTAGTTATATATATATATATATATATATATATATATATATAATATATGGGGCCTAACCCTAGTCCTTCTAAGAATGGGCTTGTTCTTTAATTTAGGCTTTAGATGTATTTTTATAAATATGTCCAACTCATATAATTTACTTATAAAAATACCAACTTTTGTATAGAATCATTATTTTACATAGTTTCATGAAACTAATTTCACAAATATCACCAACCAATTAATGAGCTTTGTTGAGTTATACAAAGGACCTATAGATCCAAATAATTTAAGTTCTAATGGTATGATAAATACATAATAAATTTTATTATGATATTTATATAAATACTATTAGTAAATTATCAATGATCATTTAGACAAAATTATCAACCAATTCACAAGGTGAATATTAAGATCTTAGATTTAATTATTCAATGAATCTTGAAAGACCTTAAAGTGAGATTAAATAATGTCTTTAACTATTTAGTATTCTCATAAATTCATAAGCTTTAACCACTAATATGTCAGAGTTCGTCTCTAATTTTACTAAGATTAGTCTTTTAACAAATCAAAAGGCTATAACATATGAAAGCAAGTTTAGTCAAACATCAAGGATTAAGATTTACATGCTAAGAACAAGTTTGTGATAATATAAGAGTTGAGTTATAGTACTCCAATTCTTTATATTACCTAGTCTAGTTCAATACACATAATTTATTTATGTTGTACTAGTATTTCTATCAGAAGTCAGATACTTCAATGATTTGAGACATATCATTCTTGTTGAGATAGACAAACGTTACAATTTTTAGTAAATAAAATATTCTATCTTTATTTACAAATTGTGAGCTAATTAATTTAGATTTAGATTAAAAAAAATAAGTCTCCTCATAATTAACACTTAATCATGTTTGTTTTTTTATACAAAAATAAAATCATGGAATTTTTTCAGATAAATAAACTATTTAACCGAGACAATCTAATTTAACTAATATCATAATTACATCTAAAATAAAGTTATTTATAGCAAAATAGTAAAATTAAAAATTATCTTTTGTAGTGAAAATATCCCAACCCTGTGTATATATGTATTGATATCAAGGCTTATTTTATCAAGCCTTTACACAAAATCATTATCTCAATTACATTAGAGAAATTAGGTTAAATATGCATCATAAGAGGAATATTTTGACACATATGCTTCCACAATAAAACTCTGAAAAGTATGCATATACCCACCTGAAATGTCACTTCTGCCTTTAATAATTGGTTTATAATGTATATGTCTCTCTTTTCCTCTTTAACCAAGCTGTAGCTCCTTCTTCCTCCCTATATATCCTCACAATCTTTCCTGTAATCTCATGCTTGAATTTATCACACTGTCTAAGGAGCTGAAATTCTAAGAGCAGAAAAGAAGAAAAGGATAAAAGTTGAAAAAATAGAAAAAAGACGTGGCAGTAAGACGGAGGACGGAAATCCGCGAAATGGGTATGTAATTTATATGTTCAAATATTATGGGTACTGTTTGAAATGGTTTTAAACTGAGTTTCGACATGTTATAAGCATAATTTATACATTAAAAGTTGTTTTCTGGGTCTGGGATTATCTGCAAAAGTCTAGATTTCTCAAAAAATAAGACTGCCTCAGTATAAGGATCGAATTTTCGATGTAATTTCGACCATATTTCGATGAAATCTGAGATGTAAGAATGTCGTCGACTATATTTCGATGACTATTCGATGGTAGTCGAATTTTCGACCTATTTTTGATGACTATATCGATTATTTTTTCGATGCATTTCGATTATAATTTCGACCAAATTTCGATGAAGTCTGAGATGTAAGAATTTCGGCGACTATATTTCGACTATAATTCGATGGTAGTCGAATTTTCGATGACTATTCGATGGTAGTCGAATTTTCGATGACTATTCGATGGTAGTCGAATTTTCGACATATTTTCGATGACTATTTGATTATTTTTTTCGATGACTATTTCGATTATTTTTTCGATCAATTTTGATGTATTTCGATTATAATTTTGACCAAATTTCGATGAAGTCTGAGATGTAAGAATTTCGTCGACTATAATTCGATGGTAGTCGAATTTTCGACCTATTTTCGATGACTATTTCGATTATTTTTTTCGACCAATTTTCGATGGCTAAAAATATAGATTCTTCCTTTTACATTTTATGATTTTTTCTGTTGAATCTAATTTCTTTTTTTTGTTTCATCTGCAGAGTCACGTTTCAACATCATAATTTTGTATAACGATGAATGGATATTTTCGTCAGAGAAAATATTATGGTCTTATATTGCTAAAGAAAGTAAGGCCATAGATGTATGGATGGGTATAACTTTTGTGACCCTTGTAGATAAGCTATATAAGGTGATTGGAGTTGATAAAAATCGTTTTGATTTGAAACTTAAGGTTGTTTATAAATGTGACGGCGAAGATGGAATCCTTATTCCTCCAACGAAGATTACTACTGATAATGACCTAGAAAGTTGGCTTGAGGAGATGTCTTACTTTATTCAAAACTGTACTCCTTTATGTGTGTCCATTTTACAGAAGTTGACACCTGTGGGTGAGGGTTGCAGTCAAAATACTTCATTTGTGCCTGAAACAGGTGCAGAGAAAATAGATGAGTTAAAGGAATGCTTTGGTGAAGTAGCTAAGACTCCAAGGACAACAACAGGGACTTCAAGTAGTCGAGTGCGTAGAGTAAGAATAATAGAAAATAAAGCGAAGTGGAGTGCTCCTTTGTTTTCAGAGGGAGAATTGCCGCAGGGAACACCTAACAACTTGTCTGTTGGATCTTCTAATTCAGTAAAAATCGTGATCGGTCAACTATTTGAGAATAAGGAAGACTTGAAGCTGAAGCTGCACTTGCATGCCATGAAGTGCAATTTTGAGTTCAAAGTAAAAAAGTCAGGCAAAGACTATTGGTTTATAACATGTATAGACGACAATTGTACGTGGCAGTTGCGAGCTAGAAAGGTGGAGTAATCTGACATATTTGAGATGTGAAGATATGTGCTTGAACACACATGTTCATTGGCAATAAGGCATAAGGACAACAGACAAGCAGCACCATGGGTTATTGGACATTGCATTAAGAGAAAGTACACAAATCCAGCCAACCCTAATTATGCCCCTCGATCAATAATCGACGATTTCTCTAAAGACTATGGGATTAACATGACATATGAAAAGGTATGGAGATGTAGGGAAAAAGCACTTCTGTATGTGAGGGGAACAGTGGATGGTTCATACCAAAAGCTGCCATCTTACCTATATATGTTAGAGAAGACTAATCCAGGAACAATCACACATTTAGAGATCGATGAGATGGGACGTTTCAAGTATTTCTTCATGTCACTGGATGCATCTATTCGGGGCTTTAGAACAGCATGCCGTCCTGTGCTATGTGTGGATGGATCATTCTTAAAAACAAACTGTGGAGGGACAATGTTGGCTGCGATTGCACAAGATGCAAACAGTCAGTTGTATCCTGTTGCATTTGGAGTAGTCGACTCAGAGAACACCGACTCCTGAATGTATTTTATTGTGAAACTAAAGGAAGCAATTGGAGACGTTGAGAACTTGGTCTTCGTATCGGACCGACACCCAAGTATTACGAATGCATTGTCGACTGTGCTCCCTGAAGCACACCACGGAGCTTGCATACATCATATTGGTATGAATATCCAAGCAAAATTCAAGACTGATCATTGCCACAGTGAGTACTTCTTGGCAGCAAAATCCTATCGGATGAGTGACTTTCTTCATCATTTTGAGAAGATCAAGGTCAAGAATCAGGCCATTGCTAATTATTTAGAACAAATAGGCATTGAGAAATGGAGCGTGCAAACTTCTCTGCCATTCGTTACAAAATCATGATAAGTAATAATGCTGAGAGCTTTAATAAGACGAGTAGAGATGCATGGAAGTATCCAATCGCAACTTTGGCAGAGTTTCTGAGGTATACACTACAAACTTGGTTCTTTGAAAGACGAACATTGGCAATAGAATCCAATAAACCATTACCAAAAAAGATTGAGAAGAAATTGGAGGACCGTATTGAGGCTGCAAAGACTTTGATTGTTCAGCGTCTCAGCCACTATGAGTTTTATGTCATGGACGGTGACAGAGACGGTCAAGTTAACTTACAGACAAAGACTTGTAGTTGTAGGAGGTTTGATTTGACAGGTCTGTCATGTACGCATGCATTGGCGGCTACTCTAAGTCGACGCATCAATCTATATTCCTTGTGTTCCTGGTATTATATAGTTGACGCATGGCTGTACTCATACGCAGAGACTATATATCCAGTAGGAAATGAAGAAGAATGGGATGTACCTGATAATATTAGCAGACGTATGGTGGAACCACCTCCTTATAAACCAAAGGCTGGCCGGCCGAAAACAAAACGTACAAAGTCAAAAGGGGAGAAGATCATAATACAACGCCATTGTAGCCGTTGTAGTGGAAAGAGCCACAATCGGACAACTTGTAGGTACATGATACCAATAGGTTCAAATAAATAATTTTGTATAGAAAATCAAACAACAAATGACGTATCTTGAGAATTTTGTACTATTAATTTTATCATTTTAATTTTAGGATTTTAAGTACAACGTTGTAATGAATAATTTTAATATTTTAGTTGGAATAAGTTTGGGATATTATTTACTTTATTATAATGATATAATGTTTTGAAAAAATTGCAATAGTCGAAAAATTCTCGAAAATGCATCGAAATTTTGAATCGAAATGCAATAGTCGAAAAATCATCGAAAATGAATCAAAATGCATCTATATGTCATCGAAAACAGTGACAAATATCATCGAATTTCGACTCTGGTTAACAAGCTGAATTATATCTCATTCGTTTTGACTTCAATTTTTAACCTGAGTATGCACAGTAACATAATACATGCATAATACATCAACTACTCTATCCCAAATAAAATTATTTAAAAAAAATGAGCAAAACTAATAACTATACAAAAATTTATTATACACCTATGGCTCTATATTCTGATAGAATAAATCTACACATAATTTCTGTCTTGAATGTTGCATAATATCATCAACAATGTTGGACAGTGGAATGTCGGCTAACAGACATTCCAAGTGCTTTACAAAAAAAATGCCACAATCTCCATTGCAATAATTCTAGTTAGTGTCAAAATAACCAATTGAAAAAATATTTATTAATATCCTTATATTGTATTGAATTACCTATTCATTGTTTATGGTACTACATTGGGAGGTAACCTTCTAACATCAAAATCACGAGGTTTTGTCATTGTAGTCAAATCAAGATCATCGCGATCAGTGACTCCTTCTACATTCAGTAGAAAGTATGGCAATATCTTCATCATTAGACGCATGGCTTGCTCGACACGTGCATCATAATATAATGCTTAGTTAGAGTCATATACTGTGAGCATATGCATAGGAAGATCTATCTGCACAAGAATCCAATGATTTGAACCGATGTTCAAGGGATAGTAAACTTCGTCAACCTCTACCCAGCCACATTGAAATTTATCTGCATCTCTTTTAGCATAGTCAGTAAGCTGGTCATCCCACAAAAACTTCGTTTTATTGGAGGTTCTTTGGAATGCATCCCACCGACCATTCATGCATGCAATGTAGACTGTGTCCGCAAGGGGACCTTCTTTCTATAAATCTTTGGGAAAAGCCAAAGGCGTTCTCGTATCAACCACAAAGCCGCGTCAATATGCTGCAAATGGAGAGAATACAATAACTTTTAAGTGAATATAAAAAAGGATTTCAAAATGAAGAAAGAAAAATTTAATTATAAATCCAATTACCTCATCTGCAAGCCACTTCAAAAGAGTCTGAAGGTGAAAAAAGAATCCAATACTAGCATCACCAGTGGAAAGCTGGATTGATTTCCAGTTATCAAGAAGCCCTGCAAGCCATCTCCTAAATATATCAAGCTGTTTTGCATCAATTTTCCGGAATGGGTTTGGTTTGCATGGATCATTAACCTTGAACTTCTCGTTTAACGGATCGGTGTAGTCAATGAGTCTCTTAGATCATTGGCCGACCCGTTTCTTCCTCCCAAACTTAACTGTAGCCACCTCAGCTAGTTGTAACTCTTTCACTCTCGGAGTTTGCTGCTCTTCAGGAGTGTGCTCTTTAGTGGGAGTACTTATGACAACATCTTCACCTGACTGATACCCTTCAGGAAGGACATCCGACTGGGTGGCCTCAGATTCAGAACCAGTTGGCTGCCGATGTGCTTTGATTTCCTCCATTATCTTCAACAACCTATCAAGTTTATCATTAAGAATCACCTGGTTCGCTTTCAGTTCAGTCTGATTTGCCTTCAACTCAGCGATGTCAGTCTTCAACTCAAGATAGAACTTATGTGACTGAGGCACATCAGTGGATGGTTCCTCCTCTACTTTATTTCTGGGAGCGTTAAAGATGCCCGCCTCCTCTTCAGCTCACTTTGCTTCAGCCGCCTCCTTTTTGTTCTCCTCCTCCTCCTCAACATCAATTCACTTTTCCTTAACTCCAGTACTGCCGAGGCTATGGTGTGGAACGTGATATATATGTTCATAGAATTCTTTCTCAACCTCCCGTGGATTCAATAATGCCTTTGTGACAAGCTGCAAGATAGTTCAAAATAAAGTTCAATCAACTTATGAATTTATAAAATTAATTATATAGAATAAAATCAATTTTCCGGACTTACTTTCTTAATCTTGAATACATCAATACAATCCATCATTGATGGTGTTTATTGCTTGTCCATGACAGCATCCTTAGGAATTTGATGCCAAGGTTCTTAGAAAATGCACCAGTAAGCTTGGGGATAGCCTCATAAGCCCAATACTATAAAGCAATGCTAAACCCATACATATGTATTTAGCTTCCTTCGCCTTCTTATTCTTTTTCATCTTCTGAAGGTAGTTTTCCCTCTGATGCATCATGTCCTTATTCAAACTAGGAAACGTTCTCTCGTAAGATCGCTTTCTCCATGGATAATTAAAGAAATCTTCCTCATTCTCCACAAAAGAGAGCATATCCATCATAATCTTGGTGCTTGACTCCTGTGCCATCAAGAGCCCATCCCCCAAGTAGCACAAACCCAACTTCCATACGTCCTCCTTCTCCTCACAATTTAGAAATGCAGCTTCTAATTCACTGGATCTCACGTTAGCTGCATTATTTAGGTATGTCTCCCTGAGCCTCATGCTACTAGACATAGATTTGTACTTCACAACGTCTAGATCTTTGCTAAAGTTTAACGTCATTATCAATGCAAACTCACCAAGTCCGAATCTCAAGTTGCTATCCCCAATGAAAAACTACAACTCCGCCGGGTTTTTGGATTTCATCTTCCTCAATAGTAGTTGGTGTATAAGTACTCATGATGCTTGCATTGGAGGAGCAAGAAAAAACTGCTTAAACGGACACTGCTTTGCCCTCTCTAACAAATCATACTTCTCAAATCTCTCCTTAATTTTCGACATCATCGTTGTTCCTTTTATAGTGACCCTTCCAGGAAAGTGTTCCCCAAAAGGTACAAGGAGCTTTGACTTTTGGTTCGGTATAAGAGGAACGAAGCAATTTAGACAAAATTTTTATAAATTTAACATATATCAAAAGCATCTAAATTACGTCGAAATATAGTTGAAATACATCGAAATAGGTCGAAAAGTGATCGAAATTTCGATCATTTTGATTTCGACGAGATTTCGATTGTCATCGAAAAATCTTACAGAAACTATCTCAAATGAGAACAAATAGCCAGGAGGTAGAAATTGTCTATCGAAAAACAAAGTACGTCGAAATAGAATCGAAAATTAATCGAAAACAGTCGAAAAAAGATTAACTACTAGCTACTAAAAAAGGTCATCGAACTGTCATCGAAAAACAGTCGAACTAACATCGAAAATTTAGAGCAGCCTTATTTTCTAAAATGTCATCGAAAATGTATCGAAATTTCAGCATTATTCATCGAAACCTCATCGAAATAAAATCGAAACACAGTCGAAATAACATGGAAAGTTTATTTTACCTATTTTAAAATATCATCGAAAAGGTATCGAAATTTCGACT